>BQNB010094592.1:0-26080 GCA_026074375.1 Tanacetum coccineum
ATTTAAAAGGCAATTTAAAGGTAAATGACAAGTTAGCTTAAATGACAATAATTAAAGAAAAACAGTAAATTTCATTAACTTAAGAAAAGGTACAGTGCAAGTATTTAAAAGACAGATATTTAAATGACAATAAAAGTAAAGTGCAGTATTAAAATTGGTACAAATTGTTAATACAAAGAATGGACTTAACAAATTCAACAAAAGAGAAAATGAACTACTCTAGCCTATTTATACTAAAATAACTAGGTCTTCAAGTCTCTTCTTGATGTGTTTCTTTGCTAAGAGAGATAATGCATATGTGTTTGTTGTGTGAGGTAAAAGACCAAAGTGATCTTGGCCATCAATCTTTCTTTCTCTCCAATCCCTACAATCACAGCCCTTTATTTCTTGTAGTTTACCTTCAACCAATGAGGTTTTATGGGATTGCCAACATGGCAAATACCCATGTAAGTGTGGGGTTTAGGATGGTGATGTTTTTGTTTGTAGGAATAGTAGCCGAGGTGGGGGGGACGAAGGGTGAATAGGGGTTTGGCGGGAAAATAGGTGTTCTTTTTGATTAGGGTGCTGGGTAAAGAGATTGGTGGTTTGGCAGAACAAGCCCCTCAACGTGTATGTATGTATGACATTGAAAGTCCTAGCGGTGGTATGAATTTTTTTGTAGGTTGGAAACTTTAGTCCTCCATGGTGTAGTGAGTGTTTTCACTCACAGTCCCTAAGGACTAACGGGGTTATGGGTTCAAAGGGTTGTTATGGCTTAACGATAGTAAAGTTAAAATGGGCCTAGTATAAGTTTTGGGCCACGCTAACTGATTTGGGCCGTGATTAAATAGATAAGGATTTGGGCTTGTTTGGTCTTCAATACACTTTAATGGGCTGACCCGACCCATTAGATGGGTAAGGGTGGCCCATTAAGAATTTCTTCGGTTATGGCTTCGGCATTGACCTTTGACTTTTCGGGGTTGACCTTGACTTGGACTTTGTTGACTTTAACTTTTTCACGCTTTTCCATTCTGTGCTCAGTGTTGTCGTTTTTGGCTTTGTTTTTCGTCCTTTTGTCTAATATCCGTTTCCTGCACAATATAAAAGAAAACATACAAATACAATGTATTTTTGGTATGTTTTTGGTCATTTAAGTCTGGTTTAAATGGAAAATGGTATGTGTATTTAAGCACATACCATTGACCGTAGGTCATTCCTAATAACAAGCACATACAAAGGTGGCAAGAGCAATATCTGGTCTACATGCGGTGAGATACATAAGTCCTCCAATCATACTATGATATTTCGTCTGATCATTTGGAGTGCCCTGTAAATCAGTATCCATTCTGGCAGTAGCCATTGGTGTGCTTAAACAAGTAATATGTCTCCCCTGTGACATCTCGTGAATAAAGTTAGGTCAACAATACCTTTAGTTAAGTGATGTTGTAGCAGGAAAGAATACAATTTGTCGTACCATGCTTTTGGAGCTTATTTGAAACCGTACAAAGCTTTCTTAAATTTGTAGACATGGTCTGGAAAGTCTAGATCAACAGAGCCATCGGGTTGACTGGCATAAACTTCTTCTTTCAATGGATCATTGAGAAATGCTGTTTTGACGTCCATTTGAAAGATGGTGAAGTTTTTATGAGCAGCGTAAGTGATGAACATCCTTACAGCTTCAAGTCAAGCAATCGGAGCGAATGCTTTTTCAAAATAAATGCCCTCTTCTTAACGGTAACCTTTAGCCACAAAATAAGATTTTCTTCTTATCATGATGTTTTTTGCATCAGTTGTATTTTTCCAGAGCCATTTTACCGTAATGATGTTTCTGTCTGTAGGACTTGGAACTAATTCCCATACATCTAGCCGCTGAAATTGATGCAGCTCGTCTTGCATGGACTCTATCCAGTTGTATCTGACATAGCTTCTTTAATGTTCTTAGGCTCAGTAGTACTTACAGTTAAAGCATATATACACATCTCAACATTTGTATAGAGCATACTTCTCGTCATCACAGGCTTGGATGGGTCACCAAGCACTTGTTCTAATAGATGAGCTTTTATCTAGGTGTGAGTTGAGGGTTGAACTTGGTTGAACTCGTGCATATTTGACAGATCCTCGGGTGTTGAAGATGACTCAGCTTCTTTAAACATCAGAGAATTATAAGAAGTTAGCAAAGTGTTTCCATCAAGATCCGCAGAGTCTTCTTGAATTAATTCAACAACATTATCAGTTGAGATTGGAGAAATTTTTTCTTCTGAAGAGGATACAAAGGTGGGAGCTTTGTTATCTTCAATGATGATTGATGATGATGAAGGTGTGTCATTATTATGAAGAGTTGTTTGTGTAGGAGAATTGATGGACACGTAAGGAGATCTCTTCTCAAAGTATTTCTCGTACATTGGACTAAAAAAATTATCCAAATCTTCATTTGATGATGTTGAAGTGAATTCATCTGATGAATCATCATTGTTAAAGCGGTTTGTATCTGGTTCCAAACAGTTATGTTCAGATGCCATTGTCGTAAGTTCATCAAACTTGACATGGATGGTTTCCATAATCTTTCTAGTTCTACGATTAAAGATCTGAAACCCTCTAGATGTTTCTGAATAACCGATAAAGATACCAATGTCTGGTTTTGGTTTCATCTTTCCAAGGTCTTCATGATCATTAGTTGGATAAAAAAGTGATCCAAACACATGAAAGTATTGAACATTGGGTTTTCTATCACGAAGAAGCTCATACGGAGTGTTGTTGTAGTGAGTATGAATTAAAGAATGGTTTTGCGTAAAGCAAGTGGTGGAGATATCTTCAGAACAAATAAATTCTAGTGATCTTGAAAAGATAAGCATTGTTCGAGCAGCCTCTACAAGAGTATGATTTTGTCTTTCGACCACACCATTTTGTTGAGGAGTTTTGGAAATTAAGAATTGTTGCATAATACCTAACTTTTCATAATGGGCCTGAAGTGTTGCATTTTTGAACTCAATTCCATTATCAGACCTAACTTTTTGAATTTGAACTTTGAAATTCAATTGGACTTAAGCAATGAACTTCTTGATCATTTCAGGAGCCTTATCCTTTGTTTAAAGAAAATATACCCACGTATAGCGAGAATAGTCATCGACAATCACCAAAATATACTTCTTGCCATTGATACTTTCTACCCTCATTGGCCCACATAAATCCATGTGAATCAATTCCATCTTGGAATGAGTACATGGAACCAATTTAGGTGGAAGCGTAGCTTTCTTGCTCTTTCCCTGCTCGCATGCAGAACATAGATGATCTTTGTCGTATTTGAATTTCGGAAGTCCATCAACCAGATCTTGTTTGGTGAGATGATTAATAGTACCAAGGTTCGGGTGCGAGAGTCTTCGATGCCATAACCATGATTTTGTTAAGGTAGCTTTAGACATTAAGAAAATGCGAGAAGAAACTGCCATATCTGAAATGGAGATCGTATACAAGTTTGATTCATGAGCACCTGTCAATAGATCATCTCCTTCCAGATTGCGGACATAGCATGTCTTGGATCGAAAAGCAACTTCCAAATCATCATCGCAGAATTGACCTACAGAGAAGAGGTTGTGGCCAAGACCTTCAACATAATATACATGACATATAGTGATATTCCCATGTACATAATCGCTATATCTTGTGATTGTTGCAAAGTGATCATTTTCGAAACGGACTATTCCTATGAATTTTTCAACAAAATTTTTTAGCAGCTTAAGATTCCTAGTCATATGGTTCAAACATCCACTATCAACAATCCACAGTATGATTTGGATCACCTGCATCATATAAAAAAACACAGATAGAAGAGTAGACGGTTTGGCTACCCATTTTCTAACGGGAACCGATGTGTTAGAGTAAGACATAGCATTATCTATACTTTTAACAACACTCGAAGGCGTTTTAGCAGTTATGCTCCTAGGGGCCCAACCAACGTTTGGTTGTTTTTTGTACCACTTTACTACTTCCTACTGGTTAGTATTTTTGTCCTCATGTACTTGCTAAGTGAGTTTTCTTACGCTATAGTAAAGTTGATCGTAAAGCACTAGAGTCCTTATTTTCGCACTTAAGGAAGTAACTAGGGAAAACCTAGTTTTTGTTACTACCGGAGTAGTATCTAAAGACTTAGATTTCGTAGTTCTAGAAGTATTGAATAAGGCTCTTCTAACTTTTGAATTGACAGACAACTTATATTTTGCAAGACATTTATCATGACACGGGGTAAGCAAATTTTTATCACATGAAACACACAATACATCCTTCGCTTTAAGAGTGTTTTTAACATCAACATTTGTTATAATCTTTTTAGGTTTAACAATATTCTTTTTAGACGTAACATTTGTCTTTTTATTTGTCCTAACATGAACTTTGACATCTTCTGAGTGATTCTTAGTATCTGACAATACACTTTTCTTTGACGATGAGTCTCTACTCGATGGTCTTCAAACACTAGTAACACCTTTCAGTCCTGTAGAAGTTAAAACACTCTTAGTATCTTGTGTACGCACTTCTTCGATGTTTGCAGTGTTAAACTTGTACATCCCTGGTGCTAGGTATTGGTGTTCTTATCAACATCTTTCTTTTTGGTAGGTGAAGTCTATAAAGTGACTGTGTTTGTCAAAACATGTTTCTCTTCTGTTTTCGGAACAAACTTTTTATTTTGAACAACTTGTTTATTAATTGGTGTGACACAAAGAAGTTTGCCAGAAACTGAAGGTTTGACAAACTTAGTATTTACAGACTTACCTTTTTTAGCCATTTTTATCTTAGCTTTTAGCTTAGAGATTGTTATTAAAAGATCTTGATTCTATGCCCGTACATTCGCATATGCATATGTCTTTTGATTAACATTATTAATCAGTTCATTTATCTCTCCTTGAGTCTGAGTACGGGTCTTTTTGATCGTATAAAAAAGCTTTTCGTATTCCAATTTAATATTTTCGCGTTCTTTAAGCAAAGATTGTACTTGAAATTCCAAAGACACGTTCTCATTCTCAAGTTTCTCCATTTTTTAAGACCCATTTCCCAAGCCCATTACCATTTTATCAAAGTACAAGGGCCATTCCTGCCAAAAACAAAAGTTATATTACACTTGGGATATGTTGGCTTATTATTCAAAAACCATACGGACTGAAAGTGTAATTATTTAAAAGTTTAAAACGAATTTACCTAGTGACAGTTAAAACAAGCGGGAAAATGTGGGGACTATTCATCTTTCGTCCCCAATTTAGCAATCACTTAAAACCATGGGGCTTTTCTAAATTCAAGGATCAATTGGTCAATTCATGGGATCGCCAACAAGATGGCAGGGAGAGAGTAGCCAAATCAAGCTTCTCATTAACTCACTCTTAAGCTAAGGCCACGTGGCTATGGAAGAAAGCACAAGGAGAATTGGGATTTACTCTTGGATCACTCAGAGAAGTAACACAAGGGTCACATCAAGGATTGCCAGCTTGGCAATCCGTGTGATCCCAAGAAATGATCTAACGGCCATAATCATTGATCCAATGATTGGAAATGTGTACGGTTGAGATTTAGAGGAGCGTGTAGAGGAATTTAGAGGCCTAGAAGGATCTATGAGTGCCTATAAAAGGGCCTCATTATCACACATTCACGGACGTAGTATTTTAGTAGCTTATTGTAGTTTTTATTGCTTATTGTAATTCTCTATTTTTAAAAGCTTTTCTAGTGTAATTTCTCTTTTTCATAGTTGTAATCAAAACAGCTTCTCTTAATATAAAATCAGTTTGTTTAATCTTGTCTTTTAAATCTTTTAAGATACTAAAATGTCATTATAATAGTCAATAAGCTATCATAAGCTATATAAGGCTACTATAACTCCTCATGAGTCTTAAAGCTCATGAATTAGCTCAATTGATCCCTTAAATCTTACGTAAACTTAATAAACCAAGCTTAAAAATTCTTATTTTTACCTTAACTTGTGGATTTAAGCTTTTTGGAAGGAGATCTAGAAATGGACAGTAGATCTCAAGGACTAATTAAACTCTAGCATATTATAACTAGAGAGCTTGTAGCAAAGCTCTAAGAGCCATTATGCTTCTGTTAAGCTGAAGCTCTAGTAAGTTTCTTTTTAATTTCCTTGCTTTTAAATTCTAGCTTAAATAGTTGTCTTAATTGCTTTGTACAACTTAGATTCTCTCTGCTTATTGCTTAATAGAGTAGCTTATTTTGGCTTAATCTAACTTAATATTGCTTATTAGACTAAATGATCATACTGTTTTTTAGCTAGCTAGTTATAAATCTAGTGTTTTATAATCTGTCATTTAAATCTATAAAAAGCCAAAAATATAGTAGCCTAGTCTTAGATCTTAAATTTTAGCTTAATACAGTTGTTAAATTGTGTTTAAATAAGTTGTTATAAGCCCCTAGTTATCTGGTAGTCTAGTTTTCATAAGTAAATTTTAGTTTTAAAAGCTTAATCAATTCTGTCAAGTGCATAAAGGGGTGTTTGGTTTAAACTAATTTGACCTTAAAAAGTCAAGTGTTCTTGTGCAATTCATTTGAGTTAGTTGTGTCATCATTTTAAACTGATAGATTAAGAGTTTTTAGAGTTTAGTTTTCAAAATTTCTAAAGTTATGGTTTAATTTTGGTAATTTAACACCAGGAAAGGGGCACTTTTACCTTCCCTTTAAGCTTGAGAAAATTTGATCTAAGCCTTCCAAGGCTTAGATCTTGCTTGCATTATGTTTTAGCACTCAATTTGAGTAAGTTTAGTGCAGTACTAAACCTCAAGGTTACCTGCACTATTGGTTTTACACTTGTGTCAATTGCATCAGCAGGAACTAAGCTGTTCCTGCTGTCACTTTTTAGCTTAATTTTTAGCTTTTAATTGTAGGATTTAGAGCTCCATTTTCTTATAGCTTTAATAGCCCCCCCTTTTTTTTAAGTCATAGCTTATAGTCATAGCTACGTATAGAATAGGCTTCTAATTTTCATTTAAAATCTCTTTGCTTAGTACAATTTAGCTTAAAAATGTCACTAAAAAGCAAAAGTAGTACAAAAACATTTGCAAGTTAAGATTTAGCTTCTTAAATTTGTTTCCAGTTTAAAAAAAAGTTTGATTTTATGATTTGGATTTATAGTCCACAAGTAGTTTAGCTAGTTTGCAAAGGCTTAAGGTCTGAAATTGCTTTTTGAGCATTTGAGCTTATATAGTTTTTGAGCTTATTGCCTTGTTTCCTGAGTTTACTACTTTCATCATCATTTTTAATTATCTTTAAGTATTTTTAGTTCAAAGTTCTTTTCATAATCAGCTTAAGCAAATCATAAGCTTTTCAGAACACCTTTTGCTTTTTCATTTGAGCTTAATTTGAGTAGTTTATAGCTGATTTAGTGAAACCTTAGGCAAAGGGCCCCTTTCTACAACAGCTTATTGATAAGCTTATTAAAAGCTTATTAGTGGTTTTCAGCTAGTGTTCTCTTCATTAAAAGTGCTTAATTATGTGTCCTTTTTAAGTCCTAATATTCATTTTTTCATAAAAAGCAAAAATAAAAAAAAAGGCAAAAAGGGGGTTAACCACATTCGAACTTGAGACCTCACCTACACAAACCACACGCCTTACCACTGCCCTTGGGACTTGTCACAGGTCTAACTTTGCTTCAACAAATAGTTAACCACGTTTTTATTTCTTATTTTTTTATATAAAAAGCCCGTAGCTTATCCATAGCGTATAGAGCTTATTTGTTAAGCTGAGCACTTCCTTTTATTTTTCCTAACTTCCTAGTTGCATTTTAGATTTTTCCTGTTTTTTTGGTAATTTTTCATTAAGTTTTGTATTTTTTTTATCATTTTTCTTATCTTCTAATTTTCGAAAAACAATTAAAAATAGAAAAAAGTTTTAAAAAAATTTCAAAAAAATAGTTTTTAGGTTTATAAAAAATAGCTTTAGTTTTACATGAAGAAAAATCATTTACACTCTTTTTAGATTTTAATTTTCATTTTTAGGCTTTTATTTTTAATTTTTAAAATAGGAATTTAATTTTTAAAATAGTTAAAAATAGTTTTCTTTACTTTTATAGTATTTTAGATTTTCCTAAGCTTAAAAGTTATTTTTCCCAATTTTTAGGACTTTATTTGCTATTTTTTAGAATTTAATTAGATTTAAATAGATTTTAATTCATAAAAAATTCAAAAATAATCAATAAAAAATATTTTTCTTTTTCCTAAAATTTTCTTTTGTCTTATTTTAGGTTTAGAAATTTAGTTTGCATTTTTAGGATTTAATTTTGATTTACTTGCTTATTTGTCGCGTTTTATTTGTTTCCCGTTTACTTTTTACTTTTTTTAAAGTGTTTAAATATGCTTTAAATTTATTATTTTTACTTGTTGCTCTTATTTGGTAGTTATAGATCATAAAAATATCTTTGCTTTCATTCAAATCATAATCCGAGCTTAAACGTGGTTTCAATTGCACAAGTCGTTGGGGAAACGACCCGGGTGATCAATCTTACCCGGTTTAATATACGTATTATATATTATATTATATATATTTTTAAGAGTGAATTTTATCAAGGGTAACTTGGTAATTTTCTTAATTGCTCTTTGGATTATTATTATAGTATTTTATTTTATGGTGCAAAAACTACACAACCAGTTAGTTGCGCCGCACCGGTATTGTGTAAAGATTCCTTCGTTTATGTTTGTTGATTTGGTTTGAAGATCCTTTCGTCCTCGAAAGTTTCATTTTTGTTAAATATTTCAAAAATTCAAAAAAAAATTAATAAAAAATATGAAAAAGTAAAAAAATATTTTCTTTTTCTTTTTAGTATAATTATCATAAAAACATATAAAAAAATCAAATCAAAAATATAAAAAAAATTGTCCTTTAAAATAAATAAAATACACAAAGTTGGTAAACGAACACCAACATATAATACCTTCAATTGAGGTATTATCATTTCAATTTCCGGTGAACTTGGAATATAGTTCCCAAATCGAACCAAAGATTTAATACTTGCCATTTGTGTCTCTTACGAAGTACGGGCTCACGCTTAGAAAAGCATTTTTTAAGAGTTACCGGAAGGAAGTTGAATTAATGGTTTAAGTTCTCCGGTAACTGTTAAAAATTCATTGGTTTAATAAATATCCAAAAATCAAAAAAAAAATTAGTGTAAGAATTTTCTTTTCAATTTTTATATTTTTCTTGATTTTCCTCTCTTAAATGCATGCGCACTCGCAACCATACCGTGCGTCAACAACAAAAAATTCCTCCGGTTGTTGTTGAACCTTTTGATTTAGAAGAACCGTTTGTGAATCACGAGATCACAATGGCCGACAATCGTACCATGGCTCAAATGCTACAAGCTCCCATCGAGGGATACGAAGAGTGGCAATTGATTGTTCTAAACCGATAAATGCAAACAATTTTGAGCTTAAACAACCTTTGAACAATCTTGTGCAGAGTAATAAGTTCACGGTAGACAAGGGACAAGGAAGAGTGGGTCCTTCATAATCACCTTCGATTTTTTTCAACAAAGTCACTTCAACGTTTAGACATCCCGAAGTTCCAAACACTTCGATTAAGCTTTTGCTTTTTCCTTTCTATCTAGACGGTGATGCCCGAGATTAGTTAGATAAGGAACCTCCTAGATCAATTCTCACATGGGATGACCTTGTTTTAAAGTTCGTAAACCAATTCTTCCCACCTTCGAAAACAACTTACCTTCGGAATGAAATCACTACTTTTTACCAAAAACCAAACGAAACCTTCAACGAAGCATGGGAACGTTTTAAATGACTTCTTCGTCAATGTCCCTCACCAGTTTATCTCCAGAGTTCAATCAATTTGATACGTTTTTACAATTCCTTGAAATACAAATGATCAAGATGCCTTAGATTCCCCGCGGGGGCAATTTTCTAGATATATCCTCGGAAGGTTTAGCCATAATCCAAAAGTAAATCAAAAGTGCGTTACTCAAGAAGTCATCCAAATGATTCAAGAGCGATTACGAATGCTCCATCTTCTACTTCTTCACAGTCTAATAATTCTTTCGAGATTCAACAAATGGCCGCCTTACTTGAAGACAGAATGAATATTCAATGAGCGATTTAAGAAAGCGATTAGTGAACAGAATGCTACACGTCTCCTCTGGTAACTAGAGCAGTATTAATTAAAAATAAATCTGACAAATCAATACCGTCAAAGCATCGAGGAAGATTGTGTCACATTTGGTTTCAACTAGAATTTTGCAACAATTGTCCGTTATCAAGGAACAATTTTCCCCCATTTTTCATGATAACATTCATCCAATTCCAACAAAAACCGCCCGCCCGTGACGAATTTTGTTTCAAAGAAATCTCCTAATTTGCAAACCAAATAGAACCATAACCGGGTTCCAAATCAACCAAATGTTCAAAACAACCAAACAAACCAAAACCGATATCAAGGAAACAATTTCAATTCGAATCAAAACCGTGGAGGCAATTTTTCAATCAAAAACCGCCATAAACATCAGGGAATCCGTTTATAAGCCCCACCATACAACCCACCAAAAATCAACCTTTGGTCAATCAAGCTTTACCATCCCCGTTTCACAATTACAAGTGTTTCTAAAATGGATTTTGGAGAGTTATGCTAAGGCTAATGATGCAAACATGAATAACTTGCAAATGAAGTTGTATAATTTTCAAAGAAACCAAAATGATTTTCAAAGAGTTTACAATGATTCTCAAAAGAAGCAAGATGATTTTCAGAAGATGATGCTTAGTTACATGCAAAGCTATCACACCAACCAATCTTCAAGTTCAAGTTCATTACCAAGCAATACCAAATCCAAACCCAGGACGCAGCCAAAGGCCAATCACCACATGAATGGTGCCTCATATGACAGACCTCCAATTCCACCGCCGGTGGTGGAAAAGGAACCCAAGGTGACAAAGGATACGGAGCTACCTAGCACCGAAGACATCCAACCTCAAGTTGTCTAAGACTTAGGAAAAGACAAAGAACCAATCAAAGAGCCTTCTTTTGCTCAAAAGACCAAGACTAGTTTGCCTTACCCTTCAAGATTTGCAAAAGAGAAAATTCGTGAAAAGGATGATACTACGCCAATTTTTATATAGAAATTTCCGTAAATCTTCATTTTGATCTAAGTTTCCGGATGCTTCTTCATATGCCAAAGTTTCTCCGAGTGTCAAAAAGTTGCTTAAGTAACAAAGACAAGTTAATCGAGTTAACAAAGAACACCTATAAATGAAATTGAAGTGCGGTTGTCCTCACAAAGCCTTTCGGAAAAAGCTAGTGACCGCCCGGTCACTTTCTTAATTCCAGTGATTTTTTCAAAGTTTGATAATTGCTTAGCCTTAGCCGATTTAGGTGCTAGCATAAATCCTCATGCCTCTTTCCATTTGGAAAAACTTGACTTCTCTCACCGGGCCTAAATGATACTACTCTCTACATACATGGTGTTAGAATTAGCCGATCGAACAATTTCCAATCCAACCGGTGTAGCCGGAATGGTTTTTGTTGTCAGGTAGGAAAGTTCTACTTTCACCCCGAGATTGTAATCCAACTTTATTGTTCTTGATTTCATAGCCGATCCTCGAGTACCATTGATACTCGGGAGACCTTTTCTTAGGACATAATGCTCATGCTTTAATTGATGTTTATGAAGGAGAGATTACGCTTAGAAATGATGATCAATCTTTAACCCTTAAATGTGGTGATACTCCATATATTTTCATACAACAATCTCGAACATTGAAGAAAGTTGAATCTTAATTAATGATAACAGTGTAAAGAATAATCACAAGAACTTCAGATTTTTTCCCGACCAGTTGCGTAATGACAATTCTTTCTCCACGATACGATCCATTGTTTCAAATTCTTCTTCAACTCTCACATCCTTTCGGGATAGTAGAGTTTTCTACTCTTGGATAGAAGCGATACTTTTCTGCTATACCGATTGATCCAACTTCACCGGAAGATGATGAAGCCTTTATACCCCGATGGGGGAACATGCTCCTTCTCGAATCTTTCTCAATTAGTGGATCCTTTCGCCTTCCAAATCAAGAAAGTTTACTTACCAAGTAAATCAGAAAGAGCTTAAAGTTTGTAAATCTGCCGAATCTTTAATCGATGAACCTCCTGAGGTTGAACTTAAGGACTTACCACCTCATCTCGAATATGCATTTTTAGCAGATAACAACAAGTTGCCTGTTATAATTGCCAAAGATTTGAGCGATGATGAAAAGACCGCTCTCATAAAGGTTCTTAAATCCCGAAAGCAAGCAATTGCTTGGAAGCTCTCTGACATTAAGGGTATTAACCCAGAATTTTGTTCTCATAAAATTCTAATGAAGATGACAATAACCACGGTCTCCAACATCAGAGAAGGGTTAATCTAAAGATCCATGATGTCATTAAAAAGGAGGTTGAAAAACTTCTTAATGCTGGATTGATCTACCCAATCTCGGATAGTCCTTGGGTGAGCCCAGTACATTGTGTAATAAAGAAAGGAGGAATGACTGTAGTAACAAATGATGATAACGAATTAGTGCCAACAAGACTTGTCACAGGATGGAGAGTATGCATAGATTATCGTAAGTTGAACGAAGCTACAAGAAAAGACCATTTCCCTTTGCCGTTCATGGATCAAATGCTTGAGAGACTCGCAGGAAATGAGTACTATTGTTTCCTCGACGGTTTCTCGGGTTATTTCTAAATTCCAATTGATCCAAATGACCAAGAAAAGACCACATTCCTTGCCACATAAGAATAGGGACGAAGTAATGTTTAGCTATCGCTGCATGCCTTTTGAGGTTTATGCAATGCACCAAAGGCACGTTTTCCAAAGGTTATGATGGCAATCTTCCCATGACATGATGAAAAGACAATGGAAGTCTTCATGGATGATTAGGGATCTCGGCTTTTTAGATATCTTTTTTACGAGCCCTCACCAATCTAGAAAAAAATGGCTTAAACGGTGTTGAAGACACCAACGAGCTCAAAATTGGGAAAAAAAGACCATTTCATGGTAAAAGAAGGTAAATCGAACAGACAAAAATCTCTAAGAAAGGAATTGAAGTCCGACAAAGCTTAAGATCGATGTGATTTCATAAGCTACCTCCACCCCAACCACCTAATTGGAATTCGAAGTTTTCTCGGGCATAGCTTGGTTTTTAACCTCCATATTTAAATCAAAGATATTTCAAAGATCTCTCGACCCATGACCTAAATCTCTTAGAAAAAAAAAACACATCCTTGATCTTCTCGAAGATTGCTTCTAGCCTTTCAAACATTTGAAAAAAGAAGGTAACCGAAAGCTCCAATTCTCATTGCCCCTCCAAATTGGGGACCAACCATTTGAAAAATCAATGTGTGATGCAAGTGATATGCAATAGTGCGGTCTACGCAAAGATTGAAAGCATTTTAGACCAATTCATTATGCAAGTAAGACAATGACCGAAACAGAAACAAACTACACAACAACAGAGAAAGAGATGCTGGCGGTAGTTTACGCTTTTAAGAAGTTTCGATCATATCTTATCATGAACAAAAGTGTTGTTTACACGAACCACTCTGCATTGAAATACCTCTTCAACAAGAAAGACGCCAAAGCAAGATTGCTTAGATGGGTCTTAACGTCTTTAAGAATTAGATTTTTTAGTAATTGTACCAAGGGAGCTGAAAACCAAAATGGCAGCCGATCACCTCTCTCGTCTTGAAAACCTGTATGAGAATGTTTTTGATCCTAAGGAGATTAATGAAACCTTTTCTCTTGAAACATTGAATACGATGACTTTTCATGTTGACCAAAATACCCCGTGGTTTGCCGATATAGCAAATTACCACGTGGGGAATTTTCTCATCAAAGGAATGTCAACTCAACAAAAGAGGAAATTTTTCAAGGATATAAAGCATTACTTTTGGGATGATCCCTACTCTTTCGTACATGTGCGGATTAAATCATCTGTAGGTGTGTATTTGGCCAAGAAGCTCTTGAAATTCTTAAAGCTGTCATGAAGGACCCCTACTGGGGGCCCATCATAGTGCTAATACAAACCGCTTCGGAAAAGTAGTGTATGCAGGTTTCTTTGCCTAATTTATATGGATGCTTACGAATTGATCAATCTGTGATGCATGTCCCAAGACAAGGCAAAATTTCAACATCATGATGAGGATGTCCTCAAAATGCATCCAAGTTTTGTGAAAATTTCGATGTTTTTGGGTATTGAGTTTATGGGACTTTTCCGTCGTCTAGAGGAAACCAATATATCAAGTAGCCTCGATTATCTTGTCCAAATGGGTTTGAAGCAAGGCAGTTCCCCCACCAACAATGCAAGAGTAGTTGTCCAAATTTTTGAAAATCCCTTTTCTCCCGATTCGGTGCACCGAGAGCGATCATAAGCGATCGTGGGACCCATTTCTGTAATGACAAATTTGATAAAGTTATGTCTAAATATGGTGTTACACATCGTCTTTCTACCGCTTACCTACCCACACCCTCCAAAACTATTGGTCAAGTCGAGGGTGAGAATCCGTGGACTTAAAGAATTCTTAGAGAGGACAGGTGGGAGAAAACCGGCTTCATTGGTCAACAAGCTAGAACGATCTTTATAGCTTTTAGAACCCGCTTACAAAGACCCAATATGATGCACTCCCTACAAGTTAGTTTATGGAAAAGCGTGTCACTTACCCGTCGAACTAGAACACAAGGCATATTAGGCTCTTAAGCATGCCAACTTCGATCTCAAGACTGCGGGTGATCATCGAAAGCTCCAACTCAATGAACTTAACGAGCTTCGTGATCAAGCTTATGAGAATTCGCTAATCTACAAGGAGAAGACAAAGAAACTTCACGATTCCAAGATAAAGAACCGAATCTTCAATGTTGGTGATCAAGTCTTGCTTTTCAACTCCCGATTAAAGATTTTCTCCAAAAAGCTTAATTCCCTATGGTCTGGTCCTTTTACTATTACCGAAGTTTTTCCTTATGGCACAGCCAAATTGTCTTATTCCGATGGTTCAAATTTCAAAGTCAACTGCCACCGTCTTAAGCATTACTATAGAGGGGATACACCACCGATCGTGTTGTTGTGTGGTTGGAAGTTTCCATTTGGTTATCCCGTATCTCCAAACTTTCCCTAAAGGACAACTAAATTCAGGGATCGAGTCAAGGTGCATGCCGACTCAGTGACTACAAACAAATCCGCTTTGGGTAGTTCACCCCATGCTTATCCATTCTCTTTCTATTTTCTTAAATAATTTGTTGTGATGTGTTGTGGCTATCCTCTTCCAGTTTCTCGTTGTTTGTTGTTTGTTGTGATTTTTGCAGGATTAACCCAACAAATTCTTAAAAAGACTCTTGTGTCCGGTGTTGTATCCCATTTCTCTCGAGTTTCTCATCCTTTGTGTGAAATTAGTTTGGGGAGATCCAATATCCTTTCATCTTATCGATTCACGTTTATCTTTGCATAATTCATAAACGGCTTAGATTTTCGTAGAGACCCGACTTTAAACATTGAGGACAATGTTTCATTTTAGTTTGGGGAAGGAATCTATCGATTTGATGTTACCTGCTTATTGTTTTGTTCTCACGTACCCGTTTTTCCACAAAAATAGCAAAAAATTTAAATTTTTAAGTTCTTATTTTTAGGATAAAAAATGAAAAAATATAAAAATGTTAGAAGTTAAAAAAGAATGTTAAGACAAAAATGTAGGTTTTCCGATGGTGAGAATAGAAAGTAATTTTTGACCCGATCGAACGTGTAGAGTTCTAGCTTTCTCCCTTAACAATTAATGATGATAGTTTGTGCTAGTCTCATGTAGACTTTAAACATGCTAGACTTGAAATCCATAAAATGAAAACTTGTGCTAATCTCAAGTAGATTTAAATATCCAAGTTGGATTTTATATAGGCTAGTATTTGCAGAATTTCTTTAATAGGAGATTTTAAATTGCAAAGAATAAGAAGAATAGTGTTGATTACGAGTTAGGATGCTAAACAAAAGATTATTATTTTGGAAAAACTTAAAGGCTTATAGGAATAACTGTGATTTTTTCTTCCCCGGAGTTCTTGAAATGATTAATTATACTGTTCTCTATAAATTTTTACAAATTAGAATTTTAACGGTCATAAAAGTCTAATCAACATATTCAGAGAAAAAGCTTTATCGATGATGAAGTCAAACATCGTTGGTAAATAAGAATTTTAGTTCAAGTTTATACTTTGGTTTTCTAAAACGGAATTTTTTTCTATTTGCAAAAATAAAGTGTTAAATTAATTAATCAAATATAAAAAAAATAAAAATAAATAAATAAATAAATAAATAATCTATAAAAATGTAGTTGGTGAATAAAAAGGATGCAAGTTATAAATCATAGTGTTAATAATGAATAAACAAACTCCATCGCAAAAATACATGGGCATTTGTCGGTCGCTTCCCATGTACATCGTAGCCCGAGAATGGGTGAGGTTGTATATTTAGGGTTGGTATCATAATAAGTACGCGAGCTCTTGTCGGAGGCGTGGCCGATGTGTCGCGAAAGAAAAGTGATACCGATTCCTAGCCTAAATAATGTAAATAGAGAATAATAATGTTGCAAGTTAGAAAATAAATAGTAAAAGTTTCATTTTCTAAAACCAAGGTATTCTTTTGAACTAAGGTTTGCAAAAGTCTACAAGGCTTTTTCATTGGAAGTTCATGCGTTTCGATTGGTATTCTCCGGATGGGGTGTCAAAAGCCTTAGCACTTACCTGATGACGGTGGGATGCTAGAGAAGAAAGTCATTAATGGGACAAGTGAACCAACGATGTCTTAGCTAAAGAGGTTTTTGTTTGCTTTAAGTTGTGATTCTACTAAGTGATTAACATATTAGCCCAAAAGGCCCATGTGTAAAGCTTGGTCGGATTTCAACTATCTAAATATGTGGATTCTAATGGTTTAAATAATATGAACACACACACCTAAATATATGAATTTGTCGGGAAGCGGAATTTACAAGTTGTAATAATAAGCAGTCACTGGCATCTTAGTTCGGTATTACGTGATCTTATTTTTTAAGCTTTAAAGGTCGGATGAGTTTAGGGTTTTGGGGGGTGGGGGGGGTGGTGGCAATGGGAAATGCCCCAAATCGGGACAGATGGAAATTATCTTTTAGACACTTAATTGTGGCTTTTATTTCTATGAATCCATACAGTTACCGAAAGAGGAAAAGAAAACACTACATTATGTCATTGTAAATTAAATAAGTTGTAGTTAGGAATTTATCAAGAAAAATCATAAAAAAAAGTTTTGAAAATGGGAAATCGGGTGTTTTATAACTTGTGACTTAGAAATTTTCCCAGCAAAAGTCTTTTCTACTTATTAAAGGATTATTTACGGAAAACTTCTTAAGTATGTTGGTTATAAGCATGTATATTGCTGAGGGACACACAATCGTTTAGTTTTGGGGAATTTGATATGTGCAAAATCACATAACTGTTATTGCTTAAAAAGAGACCCAATTATTTTAAAAAACCCAAAACAGACCAAAAATAGGCAAAAATAAGCGTTATATTTGTGTTGGGGTGTGCAGGTACGGATATACAAAAATCACAAGAAAACATCAAAACGGCAAGCCCGGACACGTAACGAAAGAGTGTACAAGAACCGGAAGTCAAAGTCAAACCCTCAGTCAAATTCAGTTAAAGAAAGTCAAACAGTGGTCAACCAAAGTCTACCACAAAAAGACAAAACCCCAAAATACATCAAAATAAGCCCTCAAGTTTCCCTATAATTAATTACACAAATGGTCCTTGGTCATCTTAATGGAGCCACTTCCCAAAAGAACATACCCGGATCCCAAAAACCATTCCAAGTCCCAAAATAAAGCCCAAAAAACAACAATAAAAAAAAAAAAACAAAAATAAAACCCAAAAAAAGCCCAAAACAAAAAACCAAAGAAACCCAACACCCAAAAACACATATGAGTTATGCCCCAGACCATTACCATTTTATCAAAGTACAAGGGCCATTCCTGCCAAAAACAAAAGTTATATTACACTTGGGATATCTTGGCTTATTATTCAAAAACCACAAGGACTGAAAGTGTAATTATTTAAAAGTTTAAAACGAATTTACCCTGTGACAGTTAAAACAAGCAGGAAAACGTGGGCACTATTCATCTTTCGTCCCCAATTTACCATTCACTTAAAACCATGGGGCTTTTCCAAATTGAAGGATCAATTGGTCAATTCATGGGATCGCCAACAAGATGGCAGGGAGAGATTAGTCAAATCAAGCTTCTCATTAACTCACTCTCAAGCTAAGGCCACGTGGCTATGGAAGAAAGCACAAGGAGAATTGGGATTTACTCTTGGATCACTCAGAGAAGTAACACAAGGGTCACATCAAGGATTGCCAGCTTGGCAATCTGTGTGATCCCAAGAAATGATCTAACGGCCATATCAAATGATCCAATGATTGGAAATGTGGACGGGGGTGAGATTCAAGGATCGTTCATAGGAAATTAGAGGCCAGAAGGATCTATTAGGCCTATAAAAAGGTCCTCAACATTATCATACATTCACGGAAGTAGTTGTTAGTAGCTTATTGTAAGTTTTTATTGCTTATTGTAATTCTCTATTTTTAAAAGCTTTTCTAGTGTAATTTCTCTTTTCATATTGTAATCAGCAGCTTCTCTTAATATAAATCAAGTTTGTTTTAATATTGTCTTTTAATCTTTTAAGATCTAAAATGTCTTATAATAGTCAATAAGCTCTCATAAGCTTATATAAGCTACTGAAAGCTCTCATGCCTCTCTCGATTTTTTGACTCACCTAAGCTCATTATTTGACCTCAATTGATCTTAAATCTTACATAAACTTAATTAACAAGCTTAAAAATTCTATTTACCTTAACTTGTATGGATTTAAAAATCTTTGGGAAAGAGATTCTAGAAATGGAAGAGATCGCAAGGACTTTACCTCCTAGCTTATTTAATAACTTAGGAGAAGCTTGGTAGCCAAAGCCTAAGAGGCCATTAACTTCTGTTAAGACTGAAGCTCTAGTAAGTTTCTCTTTTTAATTTCCTTGGTTTTAATTCTACTAGCTTAAATAATTGTCTTATTGCTTTTATAACTAGAATCAGCTTATTTGTTTAAAGTAAGTAGCTTATTGTGTTGCCATATTTATACTTATAGATGCTTATTAGACTAAATTGATCATCTGTTTTTAGCTAGCTAGTTATAAATCTTAGTGTTTTCATATCTGTCATTTAAATCTATAAAAAGCCAAAAATATAGTAGCCAAAGTCTTAAGATTCTTAAATTTTAAAGCTTAACTACAGTTTGTTAAAAATTGTGTTAAAATAAGTTTTTTATAAGCCCCTAATTATCTGGTAGGTCTAGAATTTCATAAGTAAATTTAGTTTTACAAAGCTTAAATTAATGCTGTCATGCATAAAGGGGTTTTGGTTTAAACTAATTTGACCAAAAAATTCAAGGTGTTCTTGTGCCAATTCCATTTGAGTATAAGTTGAGTCATCATTTTACACATGATAATTATAGAGTTTTTAAGTTTAGTTTTCAAAATTTCTAAAACTTAATCGTTTAATTTTGGGAATTTAATCACCCAAGGGACTCTTTATCCTTACCCTTTAAGCTGAGAAAAATTTGATCAAGCCTTCCAAGCTTAGAACTTGCTGCATTATGTTTTTAGGCACTCAATTTGAGTAAGATTTAGTGCAGACTAATCCTCAAGATACCTTCACTATTGTTTTACATTGTGTCCATTGCAATCAGCAGGAACAAGTTGTTTCCAGCTGTCATTTTTAGCGTTAATTTTTTTAGAGCATTTTAATTGTAGGATTTAGAGCTCCATTTTCTTATAGCTTATAGCTTAGTCATAGCTTAGTATAGAATAGGCTTTAATTTTCATTTTAAATCTCATTTGCTTTAGTACAATTTAGCTTAAAAGTCACTAAAAAGCCAAAAGTACAAAAACAGTTACAGTTAAGATTTAGCTTCTAAATTTTGATTTCTAGTTTAGAATGTTTGATTTTATGATTTGGATTTATAGTCCACAAGTAGTTTAGCTAGTTTGCAAAGGCTTAAGGGGCTAAAAATTGCTTTTTGAGCATTTGAGCTTATATAGTTTTTGAGCTTATTGCCTTTTTTTTTCCCTGAGTTTACTACTTTCATCCATCATTTTCAATATATCTTTAAAGTGTTTTCCGTCAAGTTCAAAGTTCTCTTTTCATAATCAGCTTAACAAATATAGCTTTTTCAAACACCTTTTGTTTTTCATTTGATCTTAATTTGAGTAGTTTATATACTATTTAGTGAAACCTTAGGCAAGAGGCCCCTTTCTGCAACAGCTTATTGATAACTTATTAAAAGCTTATTAGTGGATTTATTCAGCTAGTGTTCTCTTTCATTAAAAGTGCATAATTTTTTGCCATATCTTAAGTCCTAATATTTAGTTTTCATAAAAAGCAAAAAAAAGAGCAAAAAGGGGGTTAACCACATTCAACCTGAGACCATCACTTCCAGCAAACCACATCACAATCAAAACGCCTACACGATGTCCATAGGGACTTTGGTCCACATGTCCAACTTTGCTTCAACAAATAGTTAACCACGTTTTTATTTCTTATTTTTTTATAAAAGCCGTAGCTTATCATAGGGCTTATAGAGCTTATGTTTAAGCTGAGCACTAGTTCCTTTTACTTTTCCTAAATTTCCTTGTTGCATTTAGATTTTTCCTGTGTTATTTTGTATTGGCAATTTTTCATTAAGTTTTGTATTTTTTTTAATCATTTTTTCTTATCTTCTAATGTTCGAAAAACAATTAACAATAAGAAAAATGTTAAAAAAAAATTCAAAAAATGAGTTTTTTGGTTTAGAAAAACATACTTTAATATTTACATAAAGAAAAATCATTTACACTCTTTTTAGATTTTAATTTTCATTTTTAGGCTTTTATTTTTAATGTTTTTAAAAATAGGAAATTTAATATTTAAAATATTTTAAAAATAGTTCTCCTCTTTGCTTTTATAGTATTTTAGATTTCCTAGCTTAAAATTTATTTTTCCCCCAATTTTTTGGACTTTAATGCTATTTTTTTGAATTTAATTAGATTTAAATAGATTTTAATTCCATAAAAAAATTCAAAATAATCAAAAAAATATTTTTCTTTTCCTAAAATTTTATTTTGTCTTATTTTAGGTTTAATAAATTTTAGTTTGCATTTTTAGGATTTAATTTTGATTTACTTGCTTATTTGTCGCGTTTATTTGTTTCCCCGTTTACTTTTTTTTAGTGTTTAATTGCTTTAAAATTGTTCATTTTTACTTGTTGTCTCTATGTTGGTATGATAGATCATAAAAATATCTTGCTTTCATTCAGAATACATAACCGGAGCTTAAACGTTGGTTTCAATTGCACAATCGTTGGGGAAACGACCACGGGTGATCAATCTTACCGGTAAATATACGTATTATATAGTATATTATATATATTTTTAAGAGTGAATTTTATCTAGGGTAACTTGGTAATTTTCTTAATTGCTCTTTGGATTATTATTATAGTATTTTATTTTAATGTGTGTATAAAACTACCACAATCAATGTTTCTCTTCAGTTTTTGGAACAAACTTTTTATTTTGAACAACTTGTTTATTAATTGGTGTGACACAAAGAAGTTTGCCAGAAACTGAAGGTTTGACAAACTTAGTATTTACAAACTTACCTTTTTCAATTCCAAGGTTTAAATCATTAGCTTTTAGCTTAGATATGTTATTAAAAAGATCTGTGAATCAGGCCCGTATACATTCGCATATGCATATGTCTTTTGATTAACATTATTAATCAATTCATTTATCTCTCCTTGAGTCTGAGTACGGGTCTTTTTGATTGTATAAAAAAGCTTTTCGTATTCCAATTTAATATTTTCGCGTTCTTTAAGCAAAGATTGTACTTGAAATTCCAAAGACACGTTCTCATTCTCAAGTTTCTCCATTTTTTTATATCCAAGAGGTTTCACAAAGATTTTTTAAAGAAGTTTCACAATTCGTTGTCTCTTTTTAATGTTGCAGTTGTAGCTGAAAATCAATGCATTATTTTTGACATCTTTGAAAATCATTTTCAAGAATCTTTATTCGTTTTAGCAAATTCTCTTAGGTATCGAATGATTGCCCATCTTAACTTTCCATATCACATCATGCAATTAACATTCATAGAATCAGAACACAATCACCACAGCTATTTAACATCATGCTTAAGTTTGCGAAACAAACGCAAGGTTATTGCTTTGCTCAATGGCTAATCTACAACAATGGCAAATGCTGACAATACCAATAGGAACACCGGAGAAAGAGAAGCTCCTGTAGCAAGAAAGTGTTGCTACAAAGAGTTCATGAGTTGCCAACCTATCAACTTCAAAGGTTCAGAAGGAGCTGTTGGACTTATCCGCTAGTTTAAGCGAACTGAATCAATGTTTTCCTGTAGCAACTGTATCGAAGACTGCAAGGTAAAGTTTGTTACTGATACTTTAACTGAAGAAGCTCTATCCTGGTGGAATTCTTTTGCCCAACCTATTAGGATAGAAGAAGCTTACAAGATTACCTAGGTTGAATTCAAGAAGCTTTTGATAAAGAAGTATTGTCCCCGAACTAAGGTCCAGAAGATAGAAGATGAATTTTACCATCTGACTGTGAAGGGGAATGATCTCAAGGCATATGTGATAAGATTCTAGGAATTGGCAATCTTGTGTCCCACTATGGTGCCAGATTCTGAGAAAATGATGGAAGTTTTCATCGGGGGATTGGCTTGAAGTATTGAAGGGAATGTTACCGCCTCTAAACCTCAAACTCTAGAGGAAGCCATTAATATAGCCCAAAGGCTAATGGATCAGGTAACAAAGCATACACCGGTGCAAGTATCAAGTGATCACAAACGAAAGTTTGACGACAGAAGAACTTTCAACAACAACAACTATCGTAACACTAACACCAATAACCGCTACAATAATCACCAACCACAACAGAACAGAAGACAGGAAACCTTCAGGTCTTATGTTGTCACTCCAACTGAAAACAATAGGAATACTGGAAATCGTCCTTTGTGTAAGAAATGCACTCTACATCACATAGGACCTTGCATTGTCAAGTGTAATACTTGCAACAAGGTAGGCCATCTGACCAAGAACTGCAGAAACAAAGGGCCAGCCACTAGAAGTAATCTACTACCAGTGACAGTTACTTGTCATGCCTGTGGAGAGAAAGGGCATTATGCAAATCAGTGCCGAAAGACCACCAACAACAATGCCCAGGGAAGAGCCTACATGCTGAGGGATAGGAATGCTCACCAAGACCCAAACGTAGTCACGGGTATGTTCCTTCTAAACCAACATCTAGCTAGAGTATTATTTGATTCTGGAGCCGATAAAAGCTTCGTATCCATATCTCTTGCCTCTATGCTAAATATTCTACCCATTACAATAGATACCTTTTACAATATCAAAATGGCTGACGGAAACCTAGTAAGCACAAACACCATTATTCAGGGTTGCACCCTGACCTTGTTAAATCAACCTTTCGAAATTGATCTTGTGCCAATCAAACTTGGTAGTTTCAATGTCGTCATTGGTATGGATTGGTTATCCAAGTATCATGCTAGAATTATCTTTGATGAGAAAGTCGTCCACATCCCAATCAAAGGTGAAAATTTGGTCATTCGAGGTGTCCAAAGTAAAACCCGACTAAGTCTTATATCCTGTATAAAAATCGAAAGATATATATCCCGAGGTTGTCAAGTTTTCATAATCCAAGTAATGGAAAAGAAGTCAGACGAGAAAAGACTAGAAAGTCAGAGAATTCCCAAAAGTTTTTTTTAAGATCTACCTGGCCTTCCTCCCATTCGGCAAGTAGAATTCTAAATCGATCTAATTCCAGGAGCGGCACCTGTAGCCCGCGCACCTTATAGATTAGCTCCTTTAGAAATGCAGGAACTATCTAACCATCTTCAAGAGTTATCAGATTGAGGTTTTATCCGATCAAGTACCTCGCCTTGGGAAGCTCCTGTCTTGTTTGTCAAAAAGAAAGACGGATCTTTCAGAATGTGTATCGATTACCGGGAGTTGAATAAACTTACCGTAAAGAATCGTTACCCATTACCCAGGATTGGTGACTTATTTGACCAACTTCAAGGTTCGAGTGTCTACTCGAAGATTGACTTAAGATCAGGATATCATCAACTGAGAGTCAGAGATGAAGATATTCCCAAGACTGCTTTCAGAACAAGATACGGACATTATGAATTTTAAGTGATGTCATTTGGTTTAACTAACGCATTTGCTGTATTCATGGATCTCATGAACCGTGTGTGTAAACCATACTTGGACAAATTTGTAATAGTGTTCATCAATGATATTCTCATCTACTCTCGTAACAAACAAGAGCACACAAATCATCTAAGAATAATCCAAGAATTACTCAAGAAAGAGAAGTTGTATGCCAAGTTCTCCAAGTGTGATTTCTGGATTCGTATTGTGTAATTTCTTAGACACTTAATTGATAGTCAAGGACTTCATGTTGACCCCGCCAAGATTGAAGCAGTTAAGAATTGGACATCTCCTACTACACCAACAGAAATACATCAATTCTTAGGACTTGCCGGTTATTATCAGAGATTTATTAAAGATTTCTTGAATATTACAAAGTCTTTGACTGAATTAACCCAGAAAAACAAGAAGTATATCTGGGGAAAAGACTAAGAGTCGGCTTTTCAACTACTAAAACAAAAGCTATGTAAAGCTCTAATCTTAGCATTACCAGAAGGAAATGACGATTTTGTTGTTTACTATGATGCATCCCATCCAGGTCTAGGAGCGGTGTTAATGCAAAGAGAGAAATTTATTGCATATGCATCTCGACAACTTAAGCCTAATGAAGAAAACTATACCACTCATGATCTTGAATTAGGAGCAGCAGTGTTCGCTCTTAAAATTTAGAGACACTATCTATATGGCACCAAATGTACTGTGTTCACTAATCATAAAAGTATTCAGCATATCCTTGATCAGAAAGAGTTGAACATGAGACAACATCGTTGGCTAGAATTTCTTGCAGATTACGATTGTGAAATTCGCTACCATCCTGGAAAGGCAAATGTCGTAGCAGATGCCTTAAGCCAGAAGGAATGAATCAAACCACTCCGAGTTAGATCATTAGTTATGACCATTCATCTAAAATTACAAATCACAAATTCTCAAAGCTCAAGCTGAGGCAATCAAGGAAGAAAACATCAAGGCTAAAAACTTACGAGGAATGGACAAAGCATTTGAAATACGTCCTGATGGAACTCGTTGTATTAAAAACCAAAGCTGGTTACTACTTTTTGGTAATATGAGAGACTTAATCATGCATGAGTCCCATAAATCAAAGTATTCCATTCACCCAGGTTCTGACAAGATGTATCAGGATCTAAAGAAACTCTATTGGTGGCCTAACATGAAGGCAATCATCGCTGAATATGTTGGCAAATGTTTGACATGTTCTAGAGTTAAGGCAGAATGTCAGAAGCCATTTGGCTTACTGATACAATCGGAGATTCCTATGTGGAAGTGAGAAAGAATAACGATGGATTTCATCACAAAACTACCCAAAACATTAAACGGACATGACACAATCTGGGTCATTGTCGATCGCCTTACTAAATCCGCACATTTCATCCCTACCCGAGAGACAGATAGTATGGAAACCCTTACAAGTTTATACATAAAGGAAATAGTCTCTCGGCATGGAGTGCCAATATCTATCATCTCAGATTGTGACAGTCATTTTACATCCAGATTCTGGCAATCATTACAGAAGGTTTTGGATACTCAATTAGATATGAGTACGACATATCATCCTGAAACCGATGGACAAAGTGAAAGAACCATCCAAACACTCAAAGACATGCTTCGAGCCTGTGTTATAGATTTTGGAAAAGGATGGGAAAAACACTTACCATTAGTAGAATTTTCTTACAATAATAGTTACCATGCCAGTATTAAGGCAACACCATTTGAGGCACTTTATGGTCGAAAGTGCAGATCACCTGTTTGCTGGGCCGAAATTAGAGATATTCAACTTAC
>BQNB010094593.1:0-26080 GCA_026074375.1 Tanacetum coccineum
CTATACATAACCTTGGAAAATACCAATCGTGAAATACATATATTTGAAAAAGTCATTACCTTCCATAATCATTACACTGGCCACAACACCATAACCAAACCTCCAACGCATACTACCACAACTAGTCGTCAAGACTACCTTAACCATACGAGGATAGTTCTTATTAGTTTGTTTGATTTTTCCCTACAGGACTTTGATCATTTTTTATTGCACACATTCCTTAACTTATAAACTATGAACCATGATATTTTCTGATAGTATCATTTGTTAGTTGCTTTTCCGCTCATATACCTTGTACATGATAATATAATGGTCAAAGTGCTCTTAACTTCATCGTGTTGGTGATTTTAATGTCATCGACGACCATTTAGGTAATGATAATTTACTAGAGACCAATAATGTTTCATGTTCGACTCGGATACGAGTTAGGAAAGTGTGGAGTGCACACTCGTTAAGTTAACATGAAATAAACCAAGACAGGATATGTAGAGTTTACGCCGTAAATTTTATGTTTACGCCGTAAACTCTTGCTGGGTTAGGACTTAAGTCTTTGGATGTTTACGCTGTAACCTATACGAATAGTTTACGTCGTAACATGTTTCTAGTTTTAAGGCTTATAGTTTACGCCGTAAACTATGTAGACGTTACGCCGTAACAAGTAAAATTATGTAGACTTTACGCCGTAACAACTTGTGTTACGCCGTAAAGTCTATGACCAGTTGGTTGTAAATTTCAGTTTTAACCAACTCTAACTACCCAAAAACTGTCTCCTTTTCTGTACATTAATACAGGAACATTTGTCTCAGAATAACATACGAAAAACACCCATACAATTCATTCATTGTTCTTGATTTGTGATTCTTGTGCCTAAAACACAAATTGTCATTCTCTTTGTATTATCCCGATAGAGATTTTGCGCAACCCAGACATTTTATAGGGTCGAAATACTTTATACGAAAAGTGAACTCAACACGATAAAACAGAGATATCCAGGATCATCACACACACACCTTATTTTCTAACACATCGTACTCTCAGTTGCTTTAATGATAATAAATAGTGAAGAAGATGAAGCTAAAAGTAAAAAAAAGATGATGAAAATAAAGACGAAAGCATATGTACTTGGGTGGTATGGGGGCAATGCTCTCCATGATTCGCCAAATAAAATCGGTTTATAGTGTAAAAAAAATTATTGACTTTTTTATTAAAATGAATTTCATCACAAAATTAAATTCCCTTCCACCTTGAAGCCAATCAGTGTAAAAACTTGATATGTTTATTTTCATCTTTGTGTGCGAAACGACTTTTGTTAAAAAAGATTTTTTTTGTCTTCTAACCTCTAATTTCCTGGTTCCGTCACCGGGTGAAAATGCGATTATAATCAAATGTGTTAAATATGAATGGATTCAACGGAAAAAGTCAAAGATGTTGGAGTTGGAGATTACTAAGCTTGAAAACTAGAATATGAGTGCAAAAACAAGTTAAAGGGCTATAGGTGATAGTTTAACCAAACCACAAGGACCATCTATTTAATTTATTTCTAGTCTTAATTTGTTGATGACAGCTTATTTTGGACTGGCAATTCTTTTTTGACTCTTTTATGTTCATACGATCACCTGTGCATACTTTTTATTGAATCGGTCAAAAATTACGTATCTGAATTTTTGAAGGATTTATTTGACTCGATCAGTAAAGAGGTATTTAGACCTATAACTTTTTGCATATAAATTATTTTTTCAATAGTGAAAATTGTCTTATAATCTCAACTAGTTTCTCCCTACATACTAAGGGACAAATTTAAACCATACATTTCATTAGATTAAAAAGACAAGATTTAAGATTAAAAAAAAACATAGAGGGACCAAAAGTGTAAATTTATTAAAACTCACACTAACCACTCCCTCATTATTTGTAGAGTTGGCAAATCTTGCCCAAATTGTAATCAATTATACTTTTTGACATTTTGTATGTTTTTTTACGTTTTTTACGTATTTGTACGTTTTTTTTACGTTTTTGTACGTTTTCATATGTTGTACAGTTTTAGTATGTTTTCGATTCGATTTCGCACGTTTTGTACGCTTTTCGCGTATATTTTCGTCTGGTTTTCGAGTGCGGTTTTCCGTTCTTTTTTATATGTTCTCGCACTAATTTCTATGTTGTCGCCGGCGGATTTCTTTCGTTTTCGCACGTTTTCTTTTCGTGCTTGCTTTTCATTAATTCTTTCATCTGTTTCCACTTTTTCTTTTCTTTTCGATCGCTTTCACCGTTTTCTTTCAGTTTTTATCATACTACGTTTTTACACGTTTTGTCGTTCCAGTTTTTGGACATTTTTCTTCGCTTTCGTCCGATGTTGCCGGCTCGGTTTTGTTTGCCTTGCTGCTCGGCCGGTTTTCGTCAGCCTTTACGCGCTACGCTTTCGTCCACATTTGCGTGTTTTCGTCGGCTTTCGCGTGCTTTTGTCATCTTTCGCGTGTTTCGCCAGCTTTCTCGCGTTTTCGCCAGCCTCACGCGTTTTTGTCAGCTTTCGCGTGTTTTCGTCAGGTTTCGCGCGTTTTCGTTAGGGTTCGCCCGTTTTCGTCCGCTTTCGCTCATTTTCGTCCGCTTTCGCGGGTTTACGCCAGCTTTCGCGCGTTTACGCCAGCTTTCGGGCGTTTCGTTCAGCTTTCACGCGTTTCGGAGAGCGTTCGCGCGTTTCGACGAGCGTTCGCGTGTTTCGGCCAGCCTTCGCGCATTTCGGCCAGCCTTCGCGCGTTTCGGCCAGCGTTCGCGCATTTAGGCCAGCGTTCGTGCGTTTCGGCTAGCGTTCGCGCGTTTCGGTCAGCTTTCTCGCGTTTCGGCCAGCGTTCCCGCGTTTCGGCCAGCGTTCCGCGTGTTTCGGCCAGCCTCCGCGCGTTTCGGCTAGCCTCCGCGCGTTTCGGACAGCCTCCGAGCGTTTCGGCCCGCTTTCTCCCGTTTTTGCATGTTTTATCTGTTTTCGTAGGTTTTCGTCCATTTTCGCACGTTTTCGTCCATTTTCATACGTTTTTTTTCGTTTTCGGTCGTTTTCAGACGTTACCATCCGTTTTCATATGTTTCAGTCCGTTTTCTTATGTTTTCGTTGGTTTTTAAGTTTTTTGTCCGTTTTCGCACATTTCTGTCAATTTTTGTCTGTTTTACATATTTTGTCTGCTTTCAACAGTTTTCAGACTGTTTCTTCCGTTTTCAGACGTAATTTATCACTGATATTATACCAAAAACCTTAAAACCCCTAACCACTAAACCCTATACCAAAAACCCTAACATTAACCTTAAACCCCTAACCACTAAACCCTATATCAAAAATCCTAAACAACTAAACACCAAACCCTATACCAAAACCCTATACCAAAACCCTAAACCACTAACCGCTAAACCCTATAGCAAAAACCTTGAACCCCCTTCCCTAACCACTAAACCCTATACCAAAAACCCTAAACCCCTAACCACTAAACCATATACCAAAAACCCTAAACCCCTAACTGCTAGGTATAATATCACAAGTGATATACACATAAACTTTAAAATATATACTAAAAACCATAAATCCCTAACCACTAAACCATATACCAAAAACCCTAAACGTCTACCATTAAGTATAATATCATAAGTGATATATACATAAACTTTAAAATATATACCAAAAACCCTAAACCCCTAACTATTAGGTATAATATCACAAGTGTTATATACATAAACTTTAAAATATATACCAAAACCCCTAAACCTTATACCAAAACCCCATGACCCCTAAAAACTAGGTATAATATCACAAGTGATGTATACATAAACTTTAAAACCTATACCAAAAACTCTAAACCCCTAACCACTAAACCCTATACCAAAAACCCTAAACAGCTAACCAGTAAACTCTATACCAAAACCCTAAACCACTAACCGCTAAACCCTATACCATAAACTCTAAATCCCTCCCCCCCCCCCCTAACCACTAAACCATATACCAAAAACCCTAAAACCCTAACTACCTGGTTTAATATCACAAGTGACACATACATAAACTTTAAAATCTATACCAAAAACCCTAACCTCTAACCACTAAACCCTATACCAAAAATCCTAAACCCTAACTACTAGGTATAATATCACAAATGATATATACATAAACTTTAAAATATATACCAAAAACCATAAACCCCTAACCACTAAATCCTACACCAAAAACCCTAAACCCGTAACTAATATGAATAATATCACAAATGATATATACATAAACTTTAAAATTTATACCAAAAACTCTAAACCTTATAACAAAAACCCTAAGATTTAAGTTCATTTGGATACCAAAAGTTTTGTGGATACTGGGGGACTCATCCCCACCCTCCATCTTCATCTCATCCAATAGATAAGATTAAATTGCATCTTTACACTTGAGGGGTATTTTTGTCTTTATAAACTTAGTTTTCTATTAACAACTCATTTGATACGCACACATACCTGCACTTCTTTTGATTTTTTCTCTCTCTACAACGATTCACAACTAATCGACCGATCAACACAAACAACTAATCGATCGATCATCAATCGATTAAATTATTTTAAATCGATGATCTCCTTTTTCAGTTGATTAATATCAGGTTCATATATGTTTGTATATTAGCTTATTTGATGTGAATAAGCTTACTAATTTATGTGCTTATAATTTAGCTTATTTTGAACGAATTATCTAGATTAATTATTGCTATTGATAAGCTAATTTATTAGGTGATTTATATTAGTAAGTTTATTAATCATCATAATCTGTATTTGTTTTGTTGAATTATAAGCTAGCTTATTAGCTTATTTGGATGAATTATAAGCTATCTTATTAGATTATTTATGTTGCTAGTGTTAATAAGTTTTATTATTAGCTTTTTTATGTTTTTGGATAAACTCTAGTAGATTAATGTGTTGATATAAGCTGAAGTAAGGTGTGTTTAGCTTATCAGTTAGCAATAAGCTGTTTTAAGTAGGTTTTGGTTAACGTGTTTGATATATCATATATGATATATGATATCATATATGATACTGTTTTGTCATATGTATATGACATGTGATTATCATATATGATATTTTTTTAAAACAGTTCATTTATTCTTTTATATTCATTTTATATTTTCAGGATTGAAGAACATGAATGCTTGTTGATTATGTGGAAGTTTTGATCACAACAAGAGGAGGTGCCCTAAGAGGTTTGAAGATCACGAACAAGTCATGGTTCAACATGAAGTTGTTGTTCAAGAAGAAATTGTTTAAGAAAGTACTTGTTTATGTTTGATTGTTATAAGAACAAGTGTTATAATTCTTTTTTCACTTGAATTTTGTTGTTCTTGATCTTACATGAATCTGATTCTATCATATATCATATATGATATTCTAGGAAATCATATATGATTTTGCATCGGTTTCTTTTATATTTGAATTATCATATGTGATACTTGTATTTTACAATTTGATAATTTAGTATCATATGTGATTTCTTTCATAAATCATATATGATTTAACATGATAATCACTGATTTATCAACTATCATACTTGATGTTTAAACATTGATAACATGTGTTCCTATTCTAATGCTTTTTTATTTGAAGTGATTATGAATGTGTGCGATAAAACTTTAACAAAATAGACCTATATCGAAAATTACATCCGCAAATGTTTTACCATATAACATGATGACATAGAACCAAGAAAGTTAAACCATTATTGCAAGACATTGTACCAGTTTCCAATGGATTACAAAAATCGTCCGTAGACGTCAAACTCCATACAGAGATTACAAGAGAAAAACATATTATACATTTTGACCGTGAAATGAAAATTCATGAGCTTCTTCATTGAGCTTCTTGGGCCTTTGGCACTCCGTTGCATTGTCTTTTTGTAGCTCACTTTGGTATGATGATTGTTGTTTCTTAATGTTCACTTCTCTGGCATTGAGATGATTGAATTCTTTAAAATGCCTTGAAAACAGCTTTCTCTACACAAATAAAAAGATTTGATTTTATTTCAGGCACATTATCATATATGATATATAATAGTGTTCAGAAGTTGACTTTCAAGCTGATTATCATATATGATATTATACACACAACTAACTTTTAATTACTCACCAGGAGATGACAGACTTGCTTGTATTTTAGTTTTAAGCACATTATCCATTAGATAAATTATAGTGTTAAAGAAGTTGACTTTCAAGCAGATTATCATATGTATATTATTACCAAAACTAACTTTTTAATACTCACCAGAGATCAGCAGCTTTATTTATTTTCAAGCACATTATCATATATGATATAGTATAAATGCTTAAAACCTAGCTTATATCATATATGATATAGTACATAAGTTTTTACAGTTTTTTTCAGCAACTTATCATATATGATTTTTCACTAACAGGTCATACTATATCTGTTCAGCGTAGATTAAACCATAAAACCTTATGAACATAAAAATAAGCTAATAAGTTAGCTTATAATTCAGCATAATCAATTCAGATGATGATAATTCATTAGCCTATTCACATCAATCACCTAATAATCTTAGCTAATTATCAACACGATTAAAATCATATAATATTAATAAGCTGAATTTATAATATATTTCAGATAATGAAATAAATTCATAATGCTTAATCATATCAAATAAGCTAAAAAAGGGATAATTTTCATAAGCTAAAAAAAGCGATCATCTATTCCACTATCAAACTAAAATTCGTAGATAAATTCACATCAAATAAGCTAAAAAGGATAAGCTGAATTATAAGCTTATTCACATCAAATAAGCTAAAAAAAGATATATAAAAACAGATCGGATGAACTTTACCTGATGTTAATGAACTGAAGAAGGAGATAATCGATTTACGAATGAGATGATCGATTAATTAGATGTTCGTGATTATTGATTCAGATCTGATTTGTTTGTGTGTGTTAGATGAGAGAGAGAGTGATAGATCTAAAAGACGGGGTGTGAGTGATTGAAGGTGTGGTTGGTGTGGGACGTGAAATGACCACAATACCCTTCCGCTTTTTTTATTAATTTTCTTTTTTTTGTTTAATAAGTGAGTTTTAATCTCAGCCATAGATGGGTTTTAGATGGAAGGCTTGGATCAGTCCCCCAGTATCCAAGGAATAGAGGATATCCAATATAAATCTCCTCTAAGATTTGAGGATTAAATAATATTTAAGTTTTTTTTATCATAATTAAATTTTCTATTTTTCAACATTCAACAAAAGGTTACTATAATTAAGTTTTTTTAGTTTTTCAACATTTAAAAAAAGTGTAAACCCTTTAAAAATAATATAGATAAATTTGAAGAAATGTTTCAACATTAAACAATAAAGAAATACAACTAACACAACTTTAGAATATTAAATTTGGTAATTGGGTATTTAAATTTAAAGACATTAAATTGTTGGAGGTTTGTCTAATGTGTGACTGTTAAACTATGAATATTAAAGTCAAACATTCTTTTCAGATTAAAAAATGTATCACCTTTTCATACAATTGTGAACCAACCGACAGTGTTTGGCTGTGCCAAAAACGACAGACTCTGTTAAAAGGTTTGAACTAGACCGTTTGTGACAAAAATGGATTAAATGACGCCGTTTTACATGTGCAACTGACGACGTTTAGGAGAGTGGATGTGTAATTTTTGTCATTTCTTAAACTAAAACGACGTCATTTTTAATTCCTTTTTCTACATAAAGTACTTACATACTACGACCAAAACAAAAAGAGAGACACACTCTCAAATACAAATAAATTACATCCGTCACATACATGTTGATAGATCGGGCACCAGAATGTCGCATGTAGGTGGTAGTTTTTTTTCCGTCGATGAACCTTATGTGAAGTAGTGGTTTTTATTGTTGAAATTTTTGGTATTTGATTTCCGATTAAAGTTGAAATTGTTTTTAGAGGTTTGGTCGGAATAAATGAGTAAAACGCTTGTTTATGCCTGACATAATATAACATCTAACCAAAATATGCAGTTGTGGTGTTGAGGTTTCTATCATAAATGTTATAAAGAGGTTGCATGATGTTATTTTGTAGTGATTTAAACATTGTATATAATTGGATACAATTGTTCTTGTTGTGATTTTTGATTCAATTTTGTAGATATAGTTAATCTTTTATACATAGCCAAAGCAAATGATTTAGCGTGTAATAATTACGTAGTTGGCTATGATTATTCGGATCACCCAGTGAGTCGGAATTGTTTGCATGGAAAAATATTGTAAATGGCATAAAATGCAACTGCTTATTTTTTCAGCTAATATGATATAATGTGGTAAAGTCAAAAAATTGTCGTGGCAAAAGCCACGACAAAATACTTGTGAAGTCACCCCTCGCTCACTCAGTGATTCATGATTTTTGTCGTAGGCAAAAGTCAGATGGCAATGAAAATGCAGGTGTTTTTTTGCATAAGATGTCCATGGTGATCAAAATTTTGGTGTGGAAAAAGCGATATGACAAAATTCAAAACCGTAATTTCGCACCAACTATAAATGTTTTGAGGAGAGACAAATCAGCTTTAACAATTTGGAACCAAAAGTAATTTGTCGTCGTTATAAATCAAATCAATTCGGTTTTTTTTGGCGTTTGCAAAATATGCATGTTTAGTTTTAAGGTCTTGCGATGGACCATTTGCGACTTAAATGAATGTTTAAGAACTGCGATAACAGTTGAGTCACAATCAAAATATGCAAGGATAAACGCCAACTCAAGAAATCGTTTATGAAAAGCCTCTCAAACCCCCTATATCCTCCACTTTAGTCACGCTTGTGATCTTAAGAAGAATCATTACGATCCCTCCTTAGGAATCTTTTGATTTCAACAAAACAAGATTTTCATGGTGGATCAGAGGTGAATGATCCGATAATCCATGACATACAAATCCTAGAGCTAAATCGACACCATTGGTGACGGGAAAAAATTAAATAATATCTCGCGGTCAAACTTTCAGTACACAATTAGTAACTTCTTCTCAGTTACATTATGACTACTATTACGGAATCATACCTACCCCCTAAATGAAAAAACAACAGAACAACCACGACCAAAAGTTAAGAAGCTGATACGACTATTAAAATAATAATCACGATCGCATATATGTACGGGAACAAGTGAAAATTTGAAGTTTCAAAAATACTTGAAAAAAAGATAAGATGTAAAGAAATACTATTTTATGTTTGAAACCCCATAAGATTTTTTCCGATTATAATCGATGGAATCATCCATTATGATACATCAGAAAGAGAAATGAAAATTTTAAAGGCTACATAAGAAAAGAAGCCTCATAATATTTTTCTTTCTTACATGCCCAAAATGTAATGAAAACAAAGAAAATCCTTTTACATAATATACCTTAGAGTTTGTCAACTTTTAGGGATCCTATGCAAAAAGGATATCCCGTGATTTTAATAGAAAAACTGTCCGTTGATGAACATAAACGGTGGCTTTTAACAATAAAGAGAAAAATAAGGACATTAAATAAATGAATTTCTAAATAGCATCGAGGCTTTTAGAGACAAATATTTACTTTCCTCTAAATATCTGAAACAAAAAACTAGATTGTGTAATGTTGATACTAAAAACAAAATAATTTCCTAGTTAATTTGTGTAATGTTGAGAAAAAAAACAAAATAAAATTGCCTAATTAAAATGTATGATCCCTTTTTTTATAGGATGTATCGTGGAAGAAATTTTTTTTTCATCCTCAATCAGAAGAGAAACTTCGATAGAAAATTGCACAAAACCCTTTGAAATAAAACAAATTCACGATATCCTTCTTCCTTATCCCACTTTTCCATAATCTGAACAGAAAACATAAATATAAAAAAATAAGTAAAAATTGATTTAAATAATAGGTTAAAGTTTCCATTGAACGCGTATGTGGGCTTTTAACGTATGTGCTTTGTAAATTTTATGCCTGTAATATATGTTATGCTTATGAAATGTAATTAAGGATGACCTATATGAAACACGTCGTGTGTTATGGATGACATATTTTTTCTTTGGAAATTGTGTTTAAGTTGAACACGTTTGTTTGATGTTTTTGTTTTATGGCGTGGCAAAAACAATATGACCTAAAGTGCAACCGACTTTTTGCAACCAATAAGAAATCTGAGCCGAAGTCCAAAACATTGCCATTTGCTTTGCAATTATAACTTTGTCGCCTGAAACGGAGGGTTGTCATATGTTTTAATTTAAGCATTATTGTGGTGATGTGTCGACCTAAATCAGATTCAGCTTGCTTGGCTATGATGATTCGGTCACTTGATGAGGTCTGTTTTTTGGGCTTTTGGTAAAAAACCGGGAATGGTAATGACGAAAAGCTACCATGTTTTGCAGCCGATTTCAGAGTCCAATTCATAATTATTTTTAAACATTCGAGATCAATAAAGCCTAAATAAGTTTGTGTACACTGCAATCTCTAAATATATGTAGATTGCTATCCAGTTTTTTCAAAAGCAGTCAGTTATAAGTTGAATTCTTAACAGTTTTTGTTTATTCAAGAATGATTGGATTTGTACCATTCAGAGACTTTCGAACTGAAATCGAGTTTTGCTGGAAAAAAGACTACGCAAGCTGTGTGATTCATTGTTGCGCATTTTAAATATACACATGTCTAAAGCACAGACGAGCACAGTAGTATGGATGTTTGGATATATATATAGCTCTCTCAACTCGAGATGTGAAGCCAAAATTTTGAAGGGTTTGACTCGCGAGCCGTGATAAATGGACTCGCTCACTCTCTTTGGAAATATTCCTAAACTATAAATGTTTTGAATTAGTATTGTTTAAAAGGTTATCAGAAAAAAGACTACGGAAGCTGTGTGATTCATTGTTGCGCATTTTAAATGCGGGAAAAACGGATAAAGGTACGTGTGGATAGTGGTATCTTTTATGAGGATTTTTGATTTGTAACCTTATTGATAATAATGTTATTCCATATACTATAACGTTTGAATTATGTATCGTATAAAAGGGTAATAGATGGTGGTCGTGTTTGTGAAATACAGAGTCTGTCTAAATATTTGTTAATAAAAGTGGTTTGTTAATTATGTTAAATTCTTAACCATTTTTGTTTAATTTAAGATTGATAGAGTGGAAGTCGGATAATTTTTCAAATAGAGTCAGGTTTTGCTGAAAAGAAATCTAAGCGACAATATGATTCTTTGTTGCCCGTTTCAAATGCAAAAACGGTATTTATGGAATCGGTAATCCTTTCATGCGGATTTTATGATTTTTTGAAAAAAACTTATTGGTAAGAAATGTTTTAGCCTTCTTAGCTGCTTATAAAATCATTATTGTATGAAAGTGGTAATATAATGTTTTGGGTCGGTGTCTAAATAATAAAGAGTGCAAAACTTTTTGTATTCAAAACCCATGTTTAAATTGATAGGTGAGGATGAATAAATCTATAATGAATTCGTTATTTAAGAAAAATCAATCGAACAATTCCGAGAATGACCGTAACTTGTGCTTGCATTTATACTCGTAGCAACCTGAAAGGTCCTTCCTCTTTGTTCTAATACATTATTACATATAAGAGCCTTTGCTTTTTAATTAGTATTTATTGTGATTTTGAAAACTTATTGATAAGTAATGTTTAGCCTTATACAATGGCCTTTGAATCAATATTGTATAAATGGGTGATAAAATGTTTGTTTAGTGTTTTAAATATGAGAGTCGTAATGGTTTTTTGTATTCAACCACTGTCAATTGGGTAGACGATGATGATAAATCTGTAATGGATTAATTATCTGATGAAAATAGGCCAAAGTTTGAGAATGACCGTATCTTGGCAAGGCATTTACGCTAATGCAGCATGGAGGATCTTTCCTCTTCATTTCGATACATTCTTACACATCCAAGCCTTTATTTTTTATTAGTATTTGCTTTTATACATTGCACGTCTGTATACCATCATCTAAGGGCATGTATTAATTAATCTGTGTGTGTGTGTCTGAGTTTTTATGTAAGATAAATGAAAACGAAGTTGTTTAATTTATACATTAAATCATACGATGTTATTTTACCCTTAAAATGTTTCATTGGTCCAACTTATATCTTAAGCAAACCGGAACCTGCACTGTTTATGCCTTAAATGGCGCCAAAAAGTCTTCGGACTGATAGTATAAAAGGGAATGATGGGTTGATTGACTTTATGAACATGAATTTGCAAAAGGACTTCGTATGTTAAATATTCTAATTGGTAGCATGAAGATCAATCTGCATATATCTGTCTATATGAGTGAAATCATTCCAAAGTTTGAGATAATCTAACTTGGTATGACATTAATTTTAATTGCAAAACTTATCGGTATCTCCTCTTTATTATGATACATTCTTACAAATTATGAAGCCTCTTTTTTTGTTATTTGGCCATAACCTTAATACACTACTTGTTTGAACCAGTCGTTTTTAGAGGCTGTCATTAAAGTGTAATCTAAGTATTTGGTAAATGAATTAATAAGACAATATAGTTTTATACCAATTTACATTTTACTGGTAAATCCAATACTATTCTCGTGTTGTTGCATCTTTCTGCATGCACTGATATGACTCAACTATTAAAACATTCTTAATTGGATAGGCAATGATGATAAATCTGCAGTACATTCGTTAATTGAGTGAAATCATTCAAACCTTGAGAATAATCTTATCTTAGCGGGGCTTTTTTACTAATGCAATCATGACAGGTATTTCCTTTTTTTATTGTGATACATTCGTATAGATTTGATCCTCGTTTGGCGTGCCAAACAATGGTTAGCATAAATTGTAACCATGTTTGTACCAATACAATATCCGAGCAAGCATACAAACTATATGATTGCAATTAATTGCCACTTTAAATTTAAGTGTAATTATGATTTTTTCCTCATAAATTAGTATTTAGAACTGCAGCGTTTTGGCGTTATAAAAGAGATGATGGTTCTGGATTGCACTTGCTTTGCCATGATAGTTTGGTCGTCCGGCGGGTTGTATTATTGGCCGATAAAGAAACATGAAAATGCAACGTGTATTGTAGCTATAGATATCTGAGTCACTGAGCAAATAAAATGAGGGAAATATAATTTGTATGCTATATAGATTTACGTGTATGATTTGGTTAGTTTAGTTTCTTTTTGTAACATATTATATTTATGACTAATTTTATAATTAACATGTTATGTGTACGATGAAAAGTGTTTGATCAAGTTCACGAAATATATGACAATGAGTTAGCTGGTAAATGGAACTCACTATTTTGTTGGAGAATGTTACCTTAACAGGTATGATTTACAAGATGGAAATTCCGTTTTATACGTAGGCTCTTCTATTTTTACTATCTAAAAAGCAATTGATAATTATGTATATTTTATATTGGATTTAGTTATAATCAAGATTCAGGCGTGTATTTATGACATAAATTAAGGTCGAGAGTGAAAACTATAGAAAATATATGATGCTCAGTGTTTGGCTTAAAAAAGAAGATACATGGTACATAAATGGATGGTGCGACGTGCATGTTTTTTTGGGTTTAATACTAAAACTATGGAGTCGAAGCGACTTTCAAAGTAAAGTGAATCACTATACAGAACCCTTACCATAGGCCATGACAGCTAAGGAACTGGATGTAAGACAAGGAAGGAGATAACCAAGGGTAGGGGTGGTGTAGAAACCAATATCACTTTCACTTCACCATTGATGAACAAGAAAAGATGAGAAAAATGAAGAAGAGTAGAGAGAGGTTAGGGAAAGAAAGTAGAGAGAAGAAAAAAGAGAGTGTTAATTCTTGCAAATGTGGAATGATACAAATGGAACCAACACCCTCTCCATACTTGGAGAGGGGTATTTATACTTACACCATGAGGCTTACATGCCTATGGGCTTTCTACGGGCAAGGCTCGAGATTACTTGGGATTACTTGGGCTTTAGCCCATAACACGTGACTGATTAGATTACGTTCACGAGCCTGTTTACCCTTCTAGCCTATTACAACATAAATGAGATAAAGACTGAGATTAATAATATAATTAGAGGCTAACAATCTCCCCCTAAGCTTGGTTTCTGAGAGATTCCAAGCTTTCATGTTAGACTCGTTATCTTGAGGCCAACAATATCCCTTGATGTGTGGTCTTCGAATTCTTGAGATGAGATTTTGAATCTTGCTTCCTTGAACTTTTTGAGATTGCTTTGTCATTGAGTTCTTGAGTCATTGGTCTTTATTATGTTGTAGGCTTGTTCCTTCATGCTTTATGATCTTTGATCTTTAGCCTTTATCATTTTCTTTCGACTTCGTCTTTGATTTTGAGATTCAACTCTTTTTTCCTTGTTTGTCTTAATCGTCTTTGCCACCTTGCGATCTTGTGTCTTGACCAACATGCTCATACTTTGCATCTTCTTGAATAACTCTCTTAATAATCTCCCCCGAAGCTTGGTTTCTGAGGAGTTATCTTTAATATCAGAGTTTGCGGAAGTCTTTGTCTTTAATTTTTTGAGCTTTTTTTATTCTTGAATCTTGATGCTTGATAACGCTCAAATTATACATGTTTCTATACGCGTTATCAATGCTTTTATATATATAAATTGGTTGAATATAAGAACTTTTGGTATAGAATAGAGTGTATTTGCTATTGTAGGTTCTTGGAACATGTCGTGGAAGAAAACGAAAGAAAACACAAAGATTTGAAGCTTAAACGAAGAAACTAACCTGAAGAAAAGATCCCCGACACCAGTCCACTGTTTAGCCATAACTGAGCATAAACGAACTCCGTTTGACGCGATTCTAGCGGCCACGTGTCCGGAAAAGAATTCTCTACAACTTTGGTTTTTGGTCCAAGAACTGAAAAGGCATCAAAACCGCCGCACAAATAAAAAATGTGCGGCGCACTTTTCACAAAATCCCAAGTACGGCGCATAAATAAAAATGTGCGCCGCACTTTCAGTCTGCAGCATTAAAAACGTGAATTTAGCCCCAAAAACGTCCACATACATCCTTTGCTTGGTCCCCAAGCAAAATTTACCCTATAAATACCCCCCAAAACTCTAGGGAATTTCATATCTTCACACACTATCATACATACAATCTCTAATCAAGTGGGAGAGAAGGAAGGAGTAGTGAGGATCTTAAGATCCAATGATCCAAACACCCCTTTATCTCGCCATGCTACCACCACAAACCACCACTATAACCACAAATTTCTAGAGATCCATTACCTTATCTAGATCATATACCTCCTATTTCCATAACATATACATTTCTACTTTGATTCTTGAAGGATTCACACCAAATTCTCTTAAGATCATCACCATAAACCTTGTTACCAAACATTCCATTTGGTGATATGTTGCGGATTCCCTGAAGAGACGTGACATATTTCTGGTTATCTCAGTGGCATTATGTTGTTGGTTAATCATAGAATTGTTAGTTTTGGGATGATGGTTGTTGTAGGTGCGAAATAGTTGGTATGTTAATTTTGCTTTCTTAAGTGAAACATGAAATAATATATTGAATGATTTTGCTATGACCTTAGGAATAAATGTTTATGAATTCGATGTATCATTAGCTTGGATCATTTGTTTATCTTTTGGTATATCAATTAGCAATTAAAAAATAGCCGAAAGGGTTAATTCTCTTGATGTATTTTTGAACCGAAGTGTCTATGGCTTGTCAATATCATACATGTGAGAATTGTATGGTAAATTGATAAACAACCCAAGTAGATTGATGTTTAAGACCCTTCCTTATGTTGACTGACCGGGTTGGGAGGAATTCATATGTATGCATATTTGATATAAACCATTCCTAATGCACTAAGATGATGTATTATATAGGCCGAAGAATTCTCTGTTATCATTGTAGACCATGGCTTGTTATTAATATTACCTCATCATAATACTTGAATGCTTTGTTTATATAAAGTCTTGCTCTATCTATATCTATTATGTTATATGGATCATGTCTTGTTTCTTGCTTACTTTATACACACGTTTTTGGCTATGTGATCCTGACTATCAATTAGCTTAGGTTACCTGATAAACAACTGTGAATTCTATCAAATCCCATGAAACCACCTAAGACTTACCCCAATACTAATATTACACTCGAATAGGAATATTACTTGCCCGAATGTGTGTTTTTGTTAAAAATCAGTATTTCTAGTTATTAAAATTATACAGCATGTAGAAAACACACAACAAGTTTTGGCGCCGTGCCTCGGGGGATTGTGTTAGTTGTTATTAGAGTTTGCTAGTCTTGGTGCATCTTAATGTGTTTAATATCTCCTAAAATCTGTTAAAAATATGTCTGTTGTTGTGGAAAGTACGGCGCAACATTACCCTTTTGCGCCGCACTTTATCCCTTGTTCCCAGTTTTCTTATTTTGCAGGATTATTACCTAAGATGCTCGTTTCACACCAAAATTTGCCATACTTTTTACAAATCAACATTTATAAACTCGCCGTACCGTTTTCTGGCAAACGGAAACCAAAAAAATTGTTTTTCTCCAGGAAGTGCGCCGCACATTCATGTTGTGCGCCGATTTTCCTGAAAACCCAGAAAGTGCGCCGGACTTACACCAAGTGCGCCGCACTTTCTACAAAAATTTTCACAAAAAGAATCTGATTTAAAAACTCAAACCCAAACAAACCACCAAATCTCTAGTCTCAGGTATGTGATCATTTGAAATTCCATTTTATCTGATTATACGCCTTGTAATTTTGTTAATATTTAGTTGTCATTCGAAAAAAAAACCAAAAAGATTTTTATTTCTAAATTGTTTTCGCTTTGTTTTTGCTTATTTTAATTATTGACATGTTCTTGTTCATATAATAAAACATGTGTTTTGTTAATCTCTTAGTTTGTTTGATATTTCTCTTGAATTGCATCTGTAAAAAAAAGATGAAATTTTAGAAAATTTGCAGTAAGTACGCCGCACTTCTTTCGAAGTGCGCCGCACTTTGCACCTGCATACAAAAAAAACATTTTTGTATAAAAATAAACCGATGCATTGTCTTTTTAGGTTATGTGAATACTTGTTAAATGTTTTTATTTGCTTATGCATCTTAGTTTGCTTGTTTATGTGTGTTTGTTTGCATTATTATGTAAAAATGTTAAAAACTATAAAAATCTAAAAAGAGTTTCATTTTTTTTAGTTTTATTGTCTGTGTGTTTGTTTGTCAGTATTTGTTTATATATGTGTTATGTAAAATAATAAAGTGTGAAAGAGAAAAAAAATAATAAAAAAAACATGTTTTCTGTCATAATAAAACCGCCGCACATGTGTTTGTGTGCGGCGCACTTTTTAAATTTTTACCGCGCCAGTATTTTTGAATATTTGAAAAATTATAAAAAATTAGGTTAAAAGTACGCCGCACTTTCTTTCTAGTGCGACGCACTTTTGTTCTGAAAAAAATTATAAATAAAAATTAAAAAATATATATATAAAATAATAATAATAGAAAATTTATAAAATATTATTTTAAACCTTAAATAATAGTTATGTGTTTGATATATGATTTATGATGAAAAAAAAAGAAATCTAAAAATATATATGGTTTTGAACTTTGTGGGTGTGTTCGCTGGAAACCCTCACGAGACTATAACTCGTCCACTCGGGCCACCGAGGGGTTTAAAGGCTTGTTGCATACGCTAAATGCAACCGTGGTGCCTACAAAAGTGCGCTTTTGTATTTTACGGTTTTCGTAGTTTTGTTTGCAGATTAAATAAATAAGTGGAGCTTGGATTGGTGGTTGACATCTTATCACTTGGGGATATAATATATTTGGATCAGTATATTACATGTGGTAGAATACACATGCTTGGCGTTTCGTTTAGTGCCGTGTCTTTCAGAATTCAACTAAGCACTTAAGAGCTCCGGGAAGTTTCGTTTCTCTTATATTTATTTTTCTCGTTTGTCCTACTTTTAAGTTATTTTCTAATTACGTATAATGCTCAACTTAAGTGTGGGGGAAAATAAATTGAAAAATTAGACTCATTATTAAAAGTATAAACTTTTGTTCGCCCTCTGCAATCTAAAAATCTAATTTATTTTTAAATCTTTTGCCACTTAGGTTAATACATTAGAATAAAACATATTAAAAAAATATTAAAAATTAAATAAAGTTTTGAAATCAGAGATGTGTCCCGATTGATAAAGCAGATCGACTCGGGATCGATGACATTACTTGCGCATTTATATCAATCACCCAAAAAATGTGAGGTTCGCCTTTAAATCTTATGAAGAAGATTTTTGCCTTTAGCTTTCTCGAGTTAAGGTTTGAATGCAGCTGCAAGTGTCTCATCCGTCATTACGGCTGTGTATTTGTAGTTTTGTCGCCTTTTCTGGAGCGTTGGTATCGGATTAAAAATTGTATGAGTGTGCCGGTGATTTATTGATTCTAGAACTTGTGCTTGAAATCATTACGAGACCGCAGTGAGATCACGTTCGCGTGATATAGGTATTTTTATGTGATAAAGAGGCAACTTAGGATTTAACCCAAATAGCCATTCCATTTAAAATATTATCCTTTTAGCTAATTACACTGATTAGCTAACCACCCAAATAAAACTCTTATGTTAGCACTCATCTTTAGTGCTAGATACCCCTAGTTTAACATGTTGAGCCATTCTATTCTTCTTTCTCATCTAGAAAAAAAATAAAGTTACAAAAAAAAAAACCTTTAGCCTAGCCTTACCCCTCGTCGAAAGTCCCTATGGTTGCTGGTTGCTTGATATGATTGGTTAATTTTTGCTCATAGTTTGCTCGCGCTTTGTTATGATGGTTGTACCATTCTAACGAAGATGAAGAGTGCACGCTTCGTGTTTCGTATTTTTTGTGGTGTACAATTATATTAAGTGTGGAGGAATTATTAGTTGTTGGAATGTGAATGGTGGATTGAAAAAAAGTGGAATAAAAGAAAAAAAATTAAAAAAGAGAAAAGAAAAAAAACCGAAAAAGAAATCTAAAAAAGGAGTGAAAAAGAAAAGTGATGAATGAACTTCTTTGGATGTTATTTGTTGGTTGGTATTGACTTTGAATGCTTTAGCCAATAAAGCAAGTGTCGTGTTCATTGCAGTTGTGGGATCTGAACTGTCTTTGGGATTCTGCATTGGTTGTTGCATGTAGTTTGTGTCGAATGAAGGTTGTAGGACAAAGTTGTTGTTGGATTGTGGATGTTGTATGTAGGTAATATGTGATGATTGATCTAGGTGGAACGGTGTCTGAGTGTTTTCCATTAATGCCAAAGGATCATGTGTGTTTGCAAGTCGTTGTGCTCTAATAGCATTGATGTCTTGTTGAGTCGACATTGCAAGTGTGATGTGAAATGATAAGTATGGATCGTTTAAGTGATTGTGATTGACTAAGATTAATTCAACTGAAATGAAATTAATTTCCACGGGATTTTACAAATCTATGATTGGAAATCAAGAAGAAATCGTGAATGATTAATTGAAGAAGTTAAGGTATGATAAATTAATTAATTCCTTGTGATTGATTGAAGTTAAGTTTATATGATGAGGTTTGATGTTGTTAATTGATTGTCCTAAAAAGTTCAAGTATGTAAATTAAGCCCTTGAGAGTTGTGAGTTAATGGTCCAAAGTTTGTCTATGTAGAGCAAATCTCAACGGAGAGCGATTGTCAAATCTCAACCAAGAATGTTAGACAAGTCTCAATAGACAAAACACAGAGAAGACAAAACGCAATGCTTCAGGGCAAAACGCAACAAGGATAAAACGCAATCTGTCTTGGAAAACCGCAATGAACAAAACGCAATGCCCTAGACAAACCGCAGAACCAAATCACAAGGTTTGAAGACAAACCGCAGGACCAAAACGCAACATCCTAAAGACAAACTGCAAAACCAAAACGCAACGCCCTAAAAAAATCGCAAGAGATAAAACGCAAGATTTCTAGACAAAACGCAAGATTTGTTACGATTTGGGCAGCATAACATTTGACTTTGACTTTGATAAAGGGTCTTCAGTAGGCAAAACGCAACATTGAGGCAAAACGCAACCTTCTTGAGCAAAACACAACCAGTATAGACAAAACGCAGTTGTACTTTTTGTTTGTTTCTTGGCTAGGAAACAAAATTTGGACCACAAGTCACACCGTACTATTCTTGTCTTTAAACACAAAACACAGTTGTTAACCTAACCAAAATGCAACGAAGCATTATACTTTTAAACAAACTGCAACCAAGTATTTCCCTTTCAGATACCTAATCGCAACCAAGAACACCTTTTTTACACAAAACACAACTAAGAACACACCTTCAATCTGCCCAAATTCACCCAGCAACACAAAAACAAACAAACCATTGGCTTTTTCCAGCTAACTAAGCCACGAAACAGCTTAATAATAGGCCCAAAAAAATCTGATAAACACGAATCAACACAACACGAATGAAAATGACAGATTTAAGACGAAACCGGATCATAAAAACGTAACCCGACCTAAGAGTGTAACCATGGCTCTTGATACAAATTGTTAATTATAAAAGAATTAAAGATCTGGTGGTCTTGGTGAATCAAACCAAGTAAAGCTAGTCATGTTTGTAAAGAGAGAGAGAGTAGAGGGAGAGAGTAAACAAAAAGCACACTTCTCTAGAGAGAGAAAGTGTGTGTGTAATAAGTGAAAAAGTAAAATGTTTACAAGTCTCAACCCTCTATGAAAGCTATAGAGGGGGTATTTATAGCTCATACTCAACTAAACTATGCATTATTGGCTAATCTAGTCCCTGTGTATGAACTGTATAAAAACTACGGTAATTTCGTAATATCGTCACATAAAATGAAATCCTAACACTTCTTATGACTATGCGTTTAGCTCATCTCTAGGTAATTCAGGTGGCATTTTATGCGTTTGGGAACCGACTTTGTTTCTCAAAGAAAACATTACTTCTTCTGACTACTTTTTGGCTGTTATGGGTACTTGGATTCCTACGTCTTATAAACTTATTATCATTTCTATTTATGCCCCTCAAGAACTAATAGAAAAAAGAATGTTATGGGATTATTTACTTCTTTTAATCAATAGATGGGATGGTGAATGTGTGATCATGGGAGACTTTAATGAAGTCCGATCGGAACAAGAAAGGTATGGTTCGGTGTTCAATGTGCAAAGTGCAACCGCCTTCAACAATTTTATCTTCTTGGCAAGTCTGATCGACCTTCCTCTTGATGGTTATGCTTACACTTGGGTTCATAAATCTACTAATAAGATGAGTAAATTGGATCGGTTCCTTATCTCGGAAGGTTTAATGGCTTCGTTCCCTCATCTTTTGGCGCTTTGTTTAGACAATCATTTATCTGATCATCGTCCTATCCTCATGCGGGAGACGAATATAACTACAGACCTACTCCGTTTGGATTTTTTCATTCTTGGTTTTAGCTAGATGGATAGGATAAATTAAAAGAGGATACATGGATGCATCTGAATATAGAAGATTCAAATGGCATGATTAAATTGAAGAAAAAACTTCAAGCCCTTAAAAAATCATTAAGGAATGGTCAAAAAATGTTCTTATAAAAAGAAAAGCTCTATTCAATCCAAACTATCAGATTTTGAAAAAATCCTTTATCAAGGTGGGAGTAATGAAGCGATCATAAACGATAGATCCATTCTTCTAAAAGAGCTTCAAGACATTATTTCTATGGAATCTGAGGAAGTGGCTCAAAAAGCCAAAGTTCGTTGGGCCATAGAAGGTGAAGAAAATACAAAGTACTTTCATGGAATTCTAAATAATAAACGTTCTCAGCTTGCTATCTGAGGTGTTCTCATGAATAGTGATTGGATTGTGGAACCAAATACTGTGAAAAGTGAGTTTCTTAAATACTTCTCTTCTCAATTCGATTTGCCTAACCCCCATAGAATTTGTCTAGCTGATAAGTTCACCAATCGGCTTTCATTAGAGCAACAAGAAGATCTTAAATGAAATGTTACTACAGAATAAATTAAAAGAGCGGTGTGGGATTATGGTACAAATAAATCTCTTGGTCCCGATGGGTTCACGTTTGAATTCTTCCGTAGATATTGGAAATTTCTAGAGAATGATATTTCAGTTGCTGTCATGGATTTCTTCTCTTCAGGTACATTTCCTAAAGGATGCAACTCTTCTTTTATTGCCTTAATTCCAAAGACCCAGAATGCAATGACCGTTAAAGATTTTCGTCCTATCAGTTTAATTGGAATCTTATTAGTAATGTTCAGTCAACTTTTGTTTCTAATCGTCAAATCCTAGATGGTCCATTTATTCTTAATGAGCTTCTCTCGTGGTGTAAGTACAAGAAATTAAAAGCTATGGTTTTCAAGGTGGACTTTGAAAAGGCTTTCGACTCGATAAGGTGGGATTATTTAGATGATGTCTTAAAGAAGTTTGGTTTTGGTGACAAATGGTGTGGGTGGATAAACAGTTGCCTCAACTTAGCAAAGAGATCAGTCTTAGTCAACGGAAGTCTTACTCCGGAGTTTCAATTTCACAAAGGTCTAAAACAAGGAGATCCTATCTCTCCCTTTCTTTTCATCTTAATAATAGAAAGTTTACACTTGTCTTTCAAACGAGTTATGAATGCATGGCTGTTCACGGGCATCCCTTTGGATAATTCATTAACAATTTCTCATATTTTCTACGCGGATGATGTAATATTTGTTGGAAAATAGGATACTTCGAATATAAAGATTATCTTAAATGTCTTAAAATGATTTCACATGGCGTCGGGGCTTAAAATCAACATCAATAAGAGTAAACTTATGGGGATCGGCGTTCATTCAAAAGATGTGGAAATTGCAGCCACATATATTGGTTGTGCGACTTTTTATACTCCTTTTTTATCATCTTGGGGTCAAGGTAGGCAGTATGATGGCAAGAATTAATTCTTGGGATGATGTGGTTTCCAAAGTGACATCTCGGCTTTCGAAATGGAAACTTAAAACGCTTTCATAGGAGGCCGGCTCACTCTAATTAAATTGGTATTAAGCTCTACCCCTTTATATCAAATGTCTACCTTTAAAGTTCCTAAAAAGGTTTTAAATATTTTGGGGTTTTAAATATTTTGGAGTCGATTAGAAGAAATTTCTTTAATGAGATAGAAGGGAAGGACAAAAAATAGCATGGGTAAGTTGGGAAAACGTTTTAGCTTCCAAGAAATATGGCGGTCTTGGTGTTTCCATATTTTTCGCTTTTAACCATGCTCTTCTCTTTAAATGGGTGTGGCATTTTATATCTCAAAGTTTTACTCTGTGGACTAGGACCATTAAAGCTATACATGGCGAAAAGGGAACTCTTGGGTCTCTTGATACCAGACCTAGACGATCTCCATGGCTAGAAATTGTTCGCGAGATTAATATCCTTTGGTCTTAAGGTATTGATATTTTGTCCCTTATTTGGTGAAGACACTTTATTTTGGGAGGATATTTGGGTCGATGAGATTACTTTGAAACAGCAATACTTGCGTCTTTATGCTTTGGAATTGACTAAACAAATCACTGTGGCTGGAAAATTGAATCACTCTTCTTTAGTTTGGTCTTATCGTTATGACCCAAGAGGATGCATTGAAGAGGAGCACCAATGCATGCTTCTTTCTCGTATAAGTAGCATAATCCTTCCAAATATGCTTGATCGTTGGGTTTGGTCGTTAGAAGCTTCAGGAGAGTTTTTGGTTAAATCAGCTCGTAGTCTTATTGACGACTCTCATTTGCCAAAAGAGGATGTTCGTATAAGATGTGTGAAAGTTGTTCCTATTAATATTAACGTTTTTGCTTGGAGAGTTCGATTGGATAAATTGACTACCCGATTAAATCTCTCTCTTAGAGGAGTAGAGATTTCCTCTATCATGTGTCCTCTTTGCAACTCCTCAGTGGAATCCGCTTCTCACCTTTTTTTTCATGCCATGTGGCTCGTCTTATTTGGAGGAAAGTTTTGCGATGGTGGGATCTTGAAGAAAATATGATTGACTCTTATGATGATTGGCTCTTTTTGTTGAAAAATATTCGATTGTCAAAGCGGTTGAAAGATATTTTTGAAGGTGTTTGCTATGTGAAATGGTGGCTAATATGGAGGTTTAGAAATCAAGTTCTTTTCGGCGATAAGCATCCTCCAAGAGATATATTATTTGATGACTTAGTTAATCTATCTTTTCAATGGTGTTTTAGTCGTTGTACATCTAAACTTAATTGGGTAAATTGGATGAAAAATCCTAGTTATTCTAGTTTGTAATTTTTTCTAGCTCCTTGCTAGTTCGTTTAATAAAACCGCCGTTAAAAAAACAAATGATAGATTATGAGGGTTTTAATAAGCCATCGTAATTTCAATATGGGGTCATAATATCTAAAAAGTACAGATAAGAATCAAAACTTTTATTAACACTCTTCAATTTAATAAGTGTCACTAAAACCCTAGTGGTGTGGCTTTACTAATACAACCTCCATGTCTTGGGAAATTATGGTTTGCTCTCGACCAATACTTAGGGGGTGTTTGGCTAAGCTTATATGATGGGCTTATGAGCTTATTAGCTTATATATATCATATAAGCCCAAACTAAGTGTTTGGCTAAGCTTATATAAGTGGGCTTATGAGCTTATATAAGGGGGTTTTGATAAGCTACAAATGTGTGGTTTTTTTAAGTGGGTTGGCTTATATAACATGAAACATTATAAATTACAAATTTACCCTCAATTATACTTAATCTAACATTAATATTTTTCAACCCATGTCTCTTATAGTCATTTACCACTTTAAAATAAACCAAACATTTGAAGTTATAAACTTACTAAATATAAGATAATCCAAACACTCAACGTGGGCTTATAAGCTTACGATATATAAGCCATAAGCCGCTTATATAACATAAGCCTAAGCCCGACTCATAAGCTTAGCCAAACACCCCCTTAAATAAGTGAAATTCTAGGTTGCTCACTTGCTGTAGATCATTATTTTACCCATTTGAGGTAGATGTGCTTTATACAGTGGAACCCCAGGTGCCACTTAGTTAAGAAGTGTTTGTTTCGGCTTATGAAACATAAGCTTATTTGGACTTATATTTCATAAGTCTTAATTTTCTGGCTTATTTTGAGACTTGGGGGGTTATATAAGTTTAAAACTTATATAAGCCCCCAAGTCTCATAATAAGTTAGAAAATTAAGGCTTATGAAATATAAGGCTAAATCAAAATTGATTTCGGCTTATATTTCATAAGCCCTAATTTTCTGGCTTATTTTGAGATTTATGGGCTTACATAAGTTTATCATATCAAAATAAATTTATATAAGCCCACAAGTCTTAAAATAAGTCAAAAAATTAAGGCTTATGAAATATAAACTCAAATGAGCTTATGTTTCATAAGCCGAAACAAACACCCCCTTAATATCTTCCTAGGATAATCAATAATGTATGTGATTTTGCATCATTTAGTGTTTCTTCTAATATCTCTTGCAAATGTTTTTGGATTCAAAAATGCTATTTTCTCCTACAAATCCTTCCTACTAAACTTTTTACACACAGGATTCTGACAAGTGACGAAACTGACGGTTTAAATTTGGAGAGATAATAAGTGGAAAAAATGTATATTTTATGATTGTGTGTAGAAGGATAAGTATGATGATTTTGTAGAAGGCTTTAACAATGCTCTTTTGATTTTTTTACTAAACTAAGCATTGGTCAAAGATAATACAATGCTTTATTTTACTGTATGCATAATTGAGTATAAATCTATACTATCTAATATAATAAAATTTTATACAAGTTCTTTGAAGCACAAAAATTTAATACCTCAATTAATATTATGATATGTCATTTCATAATTTTAACTATTATACAATACTCTCATGCACCAATTTATTTAAACCACAAGGTTGAAAATGGTCTCAGCTAAAACTTTTGAAAATAATAAGTCAAACCACCATTTTTTTATGTCATTTAATGTGACTAGACGCGTACCCGTGCATAGCACCGGGAATTCCTAGCGGCAGATAATTAACGATATACGATATTGAGGTAACCATTTCGTATAACGATATGCGATATTGCTGTAAAATAACATTTATGTGTGCGAGATATGAAATGGTTTGTGTGGGT
>BQNB010094594.1:0-10708 GCA_026074375.1 Tanacetum coccineum
ATGCTACTTGAACTGTCAGCAGGAACGACTTAATGCTATCAGCAGAAACGACACTTAGTCGTTTTTAATTTGTCCCAACAGATAGTGAATCATCCTCGTAGTTAATTCTTGCGATTAAATCCAAAAATTAGCTTTTCATGAATCTTTAATAAGGATATTTTAAGTAATAAGTGATATTTTGTTTTCGAAAAATTATCATATTCAAGCCAATTTTAACACTAATGATAAAAAAATTCATTCTTTAGCATTTGTAGCCCAACTCAATCTTTTAGATGTAAATAAGTAAAGGCCAAACTTGATTATTCATTTTCAGTTAAAACCCAAATAATCACACAACCCATTTTCGATGTAAAGCCCAAATCAGCAATCCAAAACCCACATGTTTACTAATTTCGATGAAGGCCCAACTCCTACCTTGTATCACCAAAATTTGTATATAGAGAGTGCCAGCCCATTTTTTATGGAGTCCAAGTGCTATGAGTATTATGGTAATACACATTTTAAAAGTGTTACTACGTCGTTTTAGCCTTGCTTCTACAGTAAAATGAACAGTACCCGGGCCACTGGGCTCGGTTACTGTTCATCGGCAACAAAAAAAAAACAAAAAAAAAAACTTTATAATCCCGCTCCCCTTCTTTGGCCAAAAATAAGAAAACAAATTTACGGGACGTACTCTCATTATATACATACACATTACAAAAGTAATACGACGTCGTTTTTGACGTCGTGCTACAGTAATATGAACAGTGTTCGGCTCAATGGGCTCCCAGTTTGGGCCGGCCCACTTTTTTTTTTTAATCGTCGTGCTACAGTAATATGAACAGTGTTCGGCCCAATGGGCTCCCAGTTTGGGCCGGCCCACTTTTTTTTTTAAATACGCAATACAAAAAAAAATACTCGACACAAAATAAAAAAAAGAAAATTACAAAAGTACTGACTTATTCATATCAAAAAATACCCGCGTCATGAGGGCCAAAAATAAGCTCATATAAAAAACAAACCCGCACAAAATAATATGTAATAAAAATGTTCGGCACAAAAGTGATACGACGTCGTTTTTTACATACGTCGTGCTACAGTAATATGAACAGTGTTCGGCCCAATGGGCTCCCAGTTTGGGCCGGCCCACTTTTTTTTTTTAAATACGCAATACAAAAAAAAAAATACTCGACACAAAATAAAAAAAAAAGAAAATTACAAAAGTACTGACTTATTCATATCAAAAAATATCCGCGTCATGAGGCCCAACACATAAGCCCATATAAAAAAAACCACTATTAAACATAAGACCAAAAAAATAAACCCGCACAAAATAATATTAAAAAAAATTTGTTCGGCACAAAAGTGATACGACGTCGTTTTTTACGTCATGCTACAGTAATATGGCCACTTTTTTTTTATAAATACGCAATATAAAAAAAAATACTCGGCACAAAATAAAAAAAGAAAATTACAAAAGTACTGACTTATTTAGATCAAAAAATATCCGCGCCATGAGGCCTAACACATAAGCCCATATAAAAAACCAGTATTAAACATAAGCCCGAAAAAATAAACCCGCACAAAATAAAAAAAATAGAAAAAAATAATTAAACCCGCAACTATGCGCGAAAAATTAACGTCCCGCAGCAACGCGCGGGTAAATATGCTTGTTCTTCTTACATTGATATTTGACTAAGGAATCTTTGATTGTGGGCCTCACTAATGAGATATCAAAGCTGACCTATACAAGATAATTCACTGATATCAATGGTTACAATTTTAAAGGAATAGCAGCTGACACGTGGGACTCTAAATTTTACGAAATACCCCCACACTATGTGGCAAATTACAAATACTTACCCTCAACTTACACAGCAAAACAAATCTAGCGATACTATGCACAGAACATAAAAAACTGACGGATAAAAATACGCTTAAACTTAGCAATCCAAAACCCACATGTTTACTAATTTCGATGAAGGCCCAACTCCTACCTTGTATCACCAAAATTTGTATATAGAGAGTGCCAGCCCATTTTTTATGGAGTCCAAGTGCTATAAGTATTATATAACTATACAATCATTGGGAAAACCGGTTGCAAAGCGGAGCCCCGACCCGACCCGTGACCCAGCCCACAACCCGGCCCAAAACCGGCCCATTTTCCAGCCCAAAAGCCGGCCTATTTTTCGGCCCAGCCCATTTACTCTAAATTTTACGAAATACCCCCACACTATGTGGCAAATTATGAAAACTACCCTCACTTTAAAAAAATTACAAAATTCCCCCTCACCCACTAACGACTGTTAAGTAACAACTGTTATTTTTTTTATAACAACTTACGAAAATAGTCTTTGGGGTCGGTCGTTACTTAACGTTTGTTAAGTAACGACCGTTTGTCCTTTGCGCCCCGCGGCGAAGCGCGGGTAACCGAACTCGTTTTAACACAATCCCTAGGTCTTTCTCATTACTTAACCCTAGACACAAAAGTAGCATGCACCTCTATCATTCTCGTTTATATCTCACAAAAAAATCAACAAAAAATACTCCAATCTTATATCCCCGTCTCCAAATAAATGTCCCATCTCCTTGTCTTTAGTTAATACGCACAACAATCACTTCTCTACTCAACTTATCTATAATCCACAACTCAGTTTATTCTCACTCGAATCTTAACCACAACACCCATCTTCATGCTGTTTAGATTATGACCAGATCCCTTCACAGAAAACACGAGAATAACCTATGCAGTTTTGCTCATACCCTCGACTGGAGAACCAAGACATGTACTTTCTTTAAGATCTTGTTAACCAAGGTCTCAGGTAGGTGTTTGCTTATGTTCTTGTGTTTGTCTTAAAACGAAACAAAGATAAGATTACAACAGAGTTGTTATAAATCTTTCTTTATATTCAAATATACTAGTTGGATACCCGCGCATAGCGGCGGCGATAAAAATTGCTAACCCAACTCGCTCTGCAATTCCCTACCCGCTTAGAGAATTTGTTTGTTTGGGTTTCCGTAGCTTTCCCGCAACATCATATTAACATCATTCTCGCTTGTATAAAGACTCACACACTCTCTTACCCATCAAACATTGTCTCCAAAAGTATATATCTTTTACGAATCAAGTTTGTATTCAAATTAAAGTTAAAGTTGTTAAAAAATTCAAAATAAACCTACTAAAAACGTGAAAAGCAAAAAATTTATAAAAATATATAAAAATGGATGTTGAATTAAAGATCATGAAATTTTAGAAAATACAGTGAAATTAAATCATAAAAAAAAATAGATAAAAAAATATGTCAAATTAAAAATAAAAGTGATTTATTAATTAAGAAGTGACACATGTCACTCTATGATGTGATTTTCTAAAATAAAATGGATAGTCAAGAATGCACCTCCTTATCTTAATTTTTGATGGGACCCACATTGTAAATGCTTTATATAATAGTATAGATAAGAGAATGTTTGCTTTCTTCACAGATCGATGATGAGTGTTTTGTTTCATGTTGTAAAGATCTTGATGGTCTTGATATGACTTGAGATACTCGAACGAAACATAACATTGGGATCTTTTTGTTTTCATTTCTGTTTTGAGTCTTGTTTTTGTTGTGGAGATGAGGTATGAAGTTGTTGAGGAGGATAGGATTAGGATAGTGTAGTGGATTTGTATATTAGGTTTGTTGATTGTTGGATGAGATATGTTATGTTGGTTGTTCTTTCACTTCTTCCGTTTTTCTTTCTTGACCGCGGCTTGGTCTGGGTTGACTCGATAAGTACTGGGTTAACGCAACTAAGTTGACTCAATGTGAACTCATTTTCGATAAAACATCAAGATTGCTCCATCGAAAATGATTTTCGATAAAAAATCGTGATCAATCAAAATTGCATCATCGAAAATTACTTCATCGAAATTGATGCATCAAAATCTCATTTAAGTTTGAGTCAACTCAACTACGTTTGTACATTAGTCATAGACCAGTTTCCATCGAAATGACTCATAGACCAGGATCTGGTTTTTGTTTTTTTTTCATTCTCGATATACCCATGTAGTTAGTCCATCAAAAATGATTTTCAATAAAAATTTTGGTCCATCGAAAATGATTTTTGATATACCCTTGATTAGTTATGTAGTCTCTGTTAATGGTATAATAGCAGTTAAAGTTTGACCATCGAGTTTTGACTTCCGAAAATGAACAATTAATAACATCGAAAATGATATTTGACACACAGATCCGAGAATGTGACAAATAATAACATCTAAATTTGTTCCTCGAATTTGACATCTTATGACCGAATCTGACCAACCGAAATTAAACAAATCATACGATAAAACCGTAAGCAGACAATCTCGATTGAATCAAACACAACGAAAATAAGTACAAATAAGCTCCTGAAACGAATGAACCATATCTGTATAATCTGAAAAACGTTAAATGTGATCCGATTAAGCAAAAATAAGCCGAACCAAAAAGCTAAAAACATCACAAATCGCCTTTGCAGCTCTGATACTACTTGATAGAAACTAGATTCACGATCTCGGAAGGTCGAGGAAGCTTGAAATAAGAATAAGCCATTTCTAGAGAGAGAAAGTTTTCATAATTTTAAAGGATTTTATTAAAAAGAATAAAAGAATGGAAATTTACAATATTGAGCTTCACCCTTCCAATGTTAATTAGAGGGGTATTTATAGACCTAACATAAGGGAAATTTAAGCTAATTACATTTCTAGCTCCTATGTTTTAACTTACTAATATACTAGTGTAATTCCAATAATGACACCATATTTTTAATCCTAACAGATGTGGATTTTTGTTTCGTTTTTGATTGGTTGTAAAAATGTTGACTTAATATTAGGGTCGCTTGGATCGCTGAATGGGTGTTTATGTTTTGAATACATTATGTCCTAGAGATGTTTGTGGCAATGATGTTGACCGTCTGTGGTTACATATTTGTTACCTGTAGTATGCTTGCGCTGGTATGTTGGCGTGGTAGCCTCACCCACATTCTGTCATTTCATATTTCATGGTCATGGTATGTTGTCGTTGGTACGTTGGCGTGGTAGCCTGATCTACATTAAAGTTGTAGCCAATATCAGTGTTGCATTTGTACGTTAATGTGTATGCTCGATAATTTTGAATGAAATGTTAGCTGAATATATTTGTGAAAAAATAGATTTGGATTTTTGTTTTGTTGTCGATTGGTTGTAAAGATGTCGACTTAATTTTAGGTTCGCTTGGATCGCTGAATGAGTGTTTATGTTTTGAATACGTTGTGTCCTAGCGATGTTTGTGGCGATGATGTTGATCGTCTATGGTTACATAATCTTTAGTTGTAGTATTCTTGTGCTGGTATGTTGGCGTGGTAGCCTCACCCACATTGAGGCTGCAGTCGGTACTGGTGCCTTCAACTTCTACGTACACTAACCTGAGCCTTATATACTTTGGCAACATTAGGTAAGAGCATCTAGGAATCTGTGAGAGCGTACTCTGTAAGTTTTGAGAATGTGTGTGTGTTGTGTATAAATGTGTGTGTCTCAAATGTAGATAAATGTAAAAACAGGGTTTGACACTATCTTTGGGGGCCAACTCGAGAACCTAAGTCTTGGATTTTTAAAATGGCAGTCATTGTGGCGATGATGTCTATTTTGTGCATTTATTTTCTACACACTAACGGTTTATCTATTGGCGGGGTAACTACTGCGCGTTGTAGTTGCAGCCATAGCTGATGCTCGATGCTATTTTTGTGTTTGCAAATCTGAGCCTTAGTCTCATTGTATATCTGCTGCGTATGGGCAAGTGACACCGTTTTAATACTCCCGGGCTCTTGTGAACTTCATGGCCTACTTTTGTGGTTCAATAACTGGCAGTGCTTTCTTTTTTAGGTTTGATATATTGTCCAACAACTGATCACCACTAATACCAACTCATTTCTTGAGCTATCTAGAATTTGAACTTCATCCCCGCTGATCATTTGTTAGCGCAAATTTTTATGCTTATTACTTTCTTTGTCTGGGTTTTATGTTGCTGACTATATGGTGTGCGTTAGCATGGTAGCTACATCAATTTTGTGGTTGCAACCACGGATGCCATTTCGGGTCGCTTTATAGTCTGTAAACCTAACCCTTGTTTTATTATCTTTAAATGATTAGCCGATCGTGTGCATCAGCATCAACAGCCTCCGTAGCTTTACGAGGCAACCATTAATATTGTATGGTTGCAGCCACGGCGGATGCTGAATGCTGGCAAGACTGCACTAGGCAACCAACATAGCAACGTTTGAAATGATGTCGCTTTAATAGTCTTGCACACATACTGCTTGATTTGGTTCTTGCGTATTAAGCCACGCTTGATTGGGTTTGCTACCATAAATAGTTTTCACAGGTACTGCTCAATATGCATGTTTTTATTATCCTTTGTTGTGTGCTTGCTGATTTTTTTAATACTTTTTATGTGCAGCTTGGGGTTGGTGTTGGTCCCCTTGAATGTGATAATAGCTTATCAAGTTAAATTAATCACATTCCATGGCAACAAAGTGTATTGTTTTAACTCTAAATATAAGAATATCATAACAAGTTAAAACAAACAATATAAAATACTTTTCAACGTATAAATTCTTATTAGAATGAATAAAAAATCTATGATATGCTTTGCTTGTGTAATAGCAAAGTAGTTGAATGACAATTTGGTGAGCTCCTCTCTAACTTAAACACGAACCAAAGTAAGTGTTTAAGTACAAACTTTTAACCCTAAACTAAAGCTGAAAACTTAGTGGGTTCTATAGTTTGATTCGAGTAGTAAATGTGCTATTGAATGTGTTTCACATTAATGGCAAGAGATGCACATTTACTCTCATACAACATTCCTTTTATAGCAAGGAATTAGGGTTTAAAAAGGGGTTCCTCTTTCCACGTGTCAAGAATTAGATGGGTGGTTGAGATACCATTTAATGTTGCCATACTAGGTACGTAGGGAAAAGTCGTTTTGGGAAAGTAGTTGTACTTCTATACCAACTTTTGAAGAAATCATTCCAAAGAGATATGCTTTATTCCTTTTGACTAAAAGCAAATCTTTTTCCCGCCTTGTAAACCTTCTAGAAGAGAAACATTTTGTTTTAGCTTCTAGGAGGAGATCGACATCGTTCAGCTTGGCCTTGTCATCCAAGATGTACTGAAACTCTTTCATGGGTCTTGTTCTTTAGTTTTTGAACTGCTACATAAACTGAAGTTAAGACATCTTTGGTCTTAAAATTACTCTAGAAAAGTTGGTGTTGAACTTTCTTCAGCGACACTTTGACTTAGGATATTTTATCTTCAAATCTATCTGAGAGACTGAACGATGCTGAACTGACCCAACAGTTGGAGAACATTCTTTATAACTAGGCTACAATCTTTGATTCAGGTATGTCGTTAAAAAACTTACGTTATTTTCATTTTGTTTTTTACAATTCTATCAGCTGTGATGATTTGATTCTGAATGTCTCAGATTCTGAGCCTGATTACAAATGGAATTGTGCGTGTTTAACTGTCTAAGATATTTGATTATCATTGCATGCGTGTAATATTGTCGGTTACATCGTCTGCTTTTGTTATCAACAAGTTTGTTGTTTCTTGCGTTGTTAGACATATTCGTATTAACATTCTTAATTTACAACTTTCCGTTCACCTCATTCGTCATACAATACTCTAGGTAGTTATTCAAGGTTATAGAAAATAAGGATTTGCGTTGTTTTCTTATTTCTCAAATAATTTCCTAGAGTATTTAATCTTGAGTGGGTCGGCGATGATCTTTTATGTACATGTTACCTGAAAGGTAGTATACTTATACTCGTATCTTGGCCAGACAGCCACATCACATATGTGGTTGCAACCATGACGGGTGTTTCGTGGGTTGTTAGACATTATTTGTACTAACATTCTCCTATGGCAGCTTTTTTTCTCCGCATTCGTCATAAATACTCTAGGTAGTTATTCGAGATTTTAGAAACAAGAAATTATGTTGTTTTTGTTATTCTCGAATAACTGCCTAGAGTATTTAGGTTCAAGCAAGCCGAATATGATATTTTGCATATGTGTTTGCTAGGACACAATTTTCTTATGCCCGTATCTTGGCGGGGCAGCCACATCACAAATGTGGTTGCAGCCATGTCGGATGGTTTATGTGAAACAACACCTTAAATGTATTCCGGGTGGCTCGAAGGTATGTGTATATGTGGTATCTAATTTCAGGCGATGATGACAACTATTATTCGTGAAGCGTTGTCTCAGAGTGTGCTGACAACGACATGACATTTATGGTGTATACATACTCGCAGCCGTGTTAGCCGTATGAATACATTGTCGCCTCTCTTATTCTTAGCCTAAAGCCTTACTGCTATATATATACTACTTATGCCTTATGAATAGCGTCGTAAGTATATAACCTGGTAGAGAACATGACTGTTTGTATATTTTTAGGAACCAATTTCATGTACATTCTTTGTCGGGGGCTTTGGGCAAATACTTACATGTGTACTTTTTCAGATTGGTGTTGTTTGAAATTGTGATATATGTGCGTCTCGCCTCTGTTGGACTCCCTTGGTTTGATTTGCGATTTGTTTTGGCCAAGCCTGCTTAGTCTTGGTTCTTTTTTTTCTATATCATCACCTAGCAACTGACATGAGGTTCTCTCTTTCTTTTAGAATCGACGTTCAGGTTCTTCTGGTCCAATTATGTATTTTTTGTTTACTAATAATTTTATAGTTGCTAATTTGTTGCATAGTCCATAACTCCGGCTGTATTGTTGGATGCTTGATGTAGCTATTGCCCCAGATTGTGGTTTAACGATAAATTATGGTACAATTATGTATTTCTCTTTTAAATCATGTCGTTCTTTGTGCACGTCTATACTATCACTGACATCGGCTTTTTGTCGGCCTAAAAATAAAATACCACAAAATGTACGCGTCATACTTACGTAACAAGAATATATCTTTTGTCATGTCTATTGGGATGTGTTCATGTCATACGGATATTTATACGGCCAGGAATACGTGAGCCTACGGGGTCACACACATATACACATAGATATTACTCTATTAATATATATATATATATATATATATATATATATATATATATATATATATATATATATATATTATATGTATTAATATTCTAACGATTATACCTAACGGTCGTTAATTATTTGTGTTACGAATAATTTACAGTTAAACCTCTTAATTAATATGTAACGTACATAATAATTTTACAATGTCAAAAAGTCAACAAGTGTGTCTTTGGGCTTGTAAGGGGGCTCGACCAAAACAACAAACAAAGAAAGAGATGGGCTTTTGCTAGATTATTGGGTAGCTTTTTCCCAAAGCTAAGTTAATCCTAATCTTCCACTATAAATAGAGGGTCCCTAAACCTCATTCATTCATCCCATTCAATTCTTTCTTCTCTCTTTGGCTAATCAAAGGAATCCTCATGAAGGGAATCCAAAGTTTGGTATTCTAGTATATCGGGTACGCGGTATTCGATAATCGTTGGTTCGGGAACTAATATTTAGGTAATATCAGGCGACGTGTAGTGTGGATACACATAGAGGTTACTTACTATAGTAACTCTAAGTGTTTTGGATTCGCACGGTTTAAGCACGTGCGTATTTAGAAGAAGCTACGGTTCTTCCATAGCTTAATTACTATAAGGTACGGTTTTCCGTTTATGTATTTATGTTAATTATATTGGCTATATGTATTTATTTTCCGCTGCGTAGCTCCTATACTATTGTGTGTAATAATAGGTTGTTAGATAACTAATTTCAACAATGTCATATTCGGTTCCATAAAAAGCTTGCACCGTAGCTAAAATGCATTGTCTAAAAAACACATGAAATTGAAGAGAATGCCAGGACAAGTAATTTGGGTCAAATTTATCTCCACACGCCCTCTTTATTTCCTATTGATTTTTGGTCACATCCATCTTAGAAATGATACGAATTTCATTATTTGTAATATCTATTTGTTACCTTAACGTTTAATTTTGCAGGCTGCTCCTGTGGAGTCTGCTACATTGGGCACGTCGTTTCACCAAAGCCAGCTTATACGAGATTGTTTACCTAGCACTCCTGCTTAATGGAGACATCTGTAGTCAGCCATCCCGTTCTACGATGTTAATTAACAGATACATCTGATCTTGTAGGGTAATTTTAAAAATGGTTATCCAACATACGATAAAGCCCATCGACGCGGCAATGACGATAACATCCATAAACGGGTTTCTATTTTGATACTTTGTCTTCGTATTAGTATTCAATTTTCGTTTCATCCAAACGAACCTACTTAGCGAAACGATAGGGGAGGTCATGCCACTTAATAGTCTTGCAATCTCCTCTTTCATTTCCCGTCCTCTTTTAAGTAGGTTCGTCGAATAACTGAAAAAAAATACCAATTCTTCGTATCAAAACCGAAATACGTTTATCACTGTTACCACCACTGCCACGTCAGAGTGTTTGTTTGACACTAATACATAGCTATAGAATAAAACAACAGAAAATGAATTTATCATATAAAACTTGGTGTGAATCACGTCTCGCCATCTTCTATTCCATTTCGTTTATTTGATCAACGTTATTGTATATACATTATATATAAAACAAAACTAATTGCGTTTCCAAACAACGACATATAAAAACGATTATGACCAAAATAAACCCCATAGAGATATATACGGGACAAGGCTAAGCACATT
>BQNB010094595.1:3117-26078 GCA_026074375.1 Tanacetum coccineum
CATTTTCTGTTAGTTCCTCGTCAGTTTGTTCATGAAATGTTTCAGGAATTGGAACAGGAAGATCTGGTTCTCCTGGAGTAGCAATTATTCGCCTTACCATTCTCAATGGAGTCAACAATCATCTTGCCATTAGGTCTACTCCTTGCATACCGGATGATACGAGAGGACCATGGAACGTAGTTGTCTTTGTTGAGCATAGGATGACGGTTTTTGGAACCAGCAGCATAAATGTCTTGTTGAGTCGACATTATGAAAGTGTGAAATGAAAATGATAAGTTATGGATCGTTTAAGTGATTGTGATTGACTAAGATTAATTCAAATGAAATAAAATTAATTTCTACGGGATTTTACAAATCTATGATTGAAAATCAAGAAGAAACCGTAAAAGATTAATTGTAGAAGTTAAGGTATGATGAATTAATTAAGTCATTGATTGATTGAAGTTAAGTTTAGATGATGAGGTTTGTTGTTGTTAATTAATTGTATGTTAAGTCCAAAATGAAGTTCTAAGTCCTTGAGGTTGGTTGTCTAAAGAAGGTAAAAGTATAGCAAGTCTCAACGAAGAACGATTGTCAAATCTCAACCAAGAATGTTAGACAAATCTCAATAGGCAAAAACGCAGAGAAGACAAAACGCAATGCTTCAGGGCAAAACACAATGAGACAAAACGTAACATTTAGACAAAACGCAACATTTCTTGAAATTTTGGCAGCATAGCGTTTGACTTTGACTTTGATAAAGGGTCTTTAGTAGGCAAAACGCAACACCAAAACGCAAGATCAAATCGCAGTGACTTATTTGAGGTAAAACGCAACAAATCTTTGGGCAAACCGCAACCTTCTTGAGCAAAACGCAACACTTTGCAAAGAGACAAACCGCAAGACTTCTTTTGAGACAAACCGCAACCAATCACAAAACGCAACAAGGATAAAACGCAATCTGTCTTTATACAAAACGCATCTTTACAAAATTTTGGGCAGCATAACGTTTAGATTTGTTATATAAAAAAATCTTCAAACTTTCGAGTAAGCCACCAAATAAGCTGTAGAACCTCAATAAACGATACAAGGGCTTGTTCTAAACACTAAAGTACCAACCTTTACCAACGTTAACCACAAACAAAGATCAAACTATGAAGTTTCTTGCTTTTCTATTCGAACCAAAAAGAAAAAAAACAAAAACAACAAAGCCACGAATTTGATCCAAACAATCACTAGGTAACCATGAGCTTTTGATACCAGATGTTAGCCTTATCAATTTCACAACACAATCACTAGAAAGAAAGAAAATGGGACATGTAGATATAGAGAGAGAAATAAAACAAAACAAAAAGGGTTAGATTACTTTGAAAGAAAAGTGACCAACACCCTCTCTACACTTGGAGAGGGGTATATATAGTTCTACAAACACCATGGATCGGCCCAGTGTTCTATAATGGGCTTCCTAGGCCGGCTTGATACCTAACGGGCTTTAAAGCCCGTAACTAGGCACTTTTAAGTTCTAGAATTCATGTACACTCTAATTAATCTATTACAAGGTTCGGGTATGTTAAATGACCATCACTTCAATATTACAATAGATATTTCTAGGTCTAACATGTTTGAACAGCTATCAAATCAAGTAACTAATTATAAGAAGGTCAATAAGGACAATCTAATTGCCAATGAATCCTTATCTGCTGAGCTTGAAAGATACAAAGAACGGGTGAAATTGCTAGAAGAAAAACAAAATGTAAATTTAAGTACTAGAGAAAAGCTTATAATAGATGATATAATTTGGGATAAAAATGCACAGTTTGTGGATTTTGAAAAAGAAATTAACTCTCTTAAACAAACTCTTTCTGAACAATTAAAGGAAAAGGAATCGTTAACAACAACATTTAATGTTCTCAAAAACAAATCCAAGGAAAAGGAAGCTAAGAATATTGATAAAGAAATTGCTTTGGAAAAGAAAGTTAAAGAACTGGACAATATTGTTTATAAAATGGGTCAATCCATGCAAATGATGCATATGCTCACGAAACCACAAGTTTTCTATGATAACAACCTTAAACAAGCTCTTGGTTTTCAAAATCCTTTCTATCTTAAGAAAGCTCAGCAGATTAGGCCAATGCTTTATGATGGTACTGTTATTGCTAAGGAAACCAATGTGATTTCAATTGCTGATTCAGAAGAGACTTTGATGCTTGAGGAAGAGATTTGATCCAAAATGCTTTTAAAACAAAGTGATCTAATGGTTTTAGAAAAGAAAGCTAACATTAAACCAATTAATTACGCTGAGTTAAATCGATTATCTAAAGATTTCGGTAAATGTTTCGTTCTACAACAAGAACTGTCTGATGAACAAGCTTTTCGGTTACAAACTTCACACCCTAATACTGACCAATCTGCTTCATCACCTGTCAACATTGAGGCTCCTCAGGAACTTCCTAAGGTAAGCCTGGTTAATACAAGCCTTAAAAAGCTTAAATACCATCTTTGCCAATTTGACAATGCGGTGAAAAAGCGGATTATACCCGATGCTTTAACAGAAGGAGAATGGGGGTTTAAACACACTAAAGTTGTTTTTCAAAATGAAATAATTCCATTTTTAAAGACATTAAAATACATATTTAATGTTTTTGATAAAGATCTTTTAAAAGAGGTAACATAAGTACAAACAGTTTTTAACCAGATGGAAGCTGTTGTTCAACAGTATTTTGTAGACAAACAGTGCTTTGAAATTCAAAAGAAACAATTGTTGATTGAAAACGATTGACTCTTGGATCAAATCATTTCTCAAAATATTCTTAATATTGTTGTGAATTCTTTTGTGGATATGAATGCTTCTCTGAATGTGAATTCTCATGTTGCTATGAATGATTCTATGAATTAGGTTGAAAAGTGCAACAAGTGTCTGAAAAAGATGAGTATAATAGAGTTTCGAAAAGCTTTTCTAAACTTGAACAACACTGCATTTCTCTTGAACATGCAATGCAACTCAATAAAGAAATTTTTCAAAAGAATAACACATTTGTGAACCAAACTAAACCTACATTTGATCATTTGTTTGGATTGAACAATTTGAAAGCTGAGCTTTAGGAAAAAGACACAACAATCGAGAAGTTGAAGGCAAACATTAAACGTTTGAATAAAACTTCTGCCACAAACAGTGTGAAAAAGGATATAGATGAGATTGAGACCATCAACATAGAACTGGAACATAGGGTGGCAAAACTAATTGCTGAGAATAAGCATTTGAAACAGAATTATAAACAACTCTATGATTCAATTAAACCATCACGTGTCCGTGCTAAAGAACATGTTAAATCTTTGGTTAATCAATTAAATCAAAAGTCTATTGAAATTACTGATTTAAATGCTTAACTTCAGGAAAAGTTTTTTTTCATAACAGAATTAAAAAATAATCTTAGGAAATTAAAAGGAAAGGACATAGTTAATAATGTTGCCCAAGTGTCAAACGCTACCACTATTGCTCCAGGAATATATAAGCATGATCCAGTAACCTTGGCTCCTAAGGATAAGAATAATAGGGAAACTCCCATATACTACCTTAAGCACACTATGGAACAAGCTGCTATTCTTAGGGAGATAGTTGAACAAGCTAAATCCCTAAACCCTTTAGATAGTGCATATTACTCTGTTTGTAAGTATGGTAAGTTGATTCAAGAGTTGCTAGGCTATGTTAGAGATACTTGCCCTGATATTCACAAACCTAGTGAGAAATTAGTTGCTGTCACGCCTATCAACAAGAAGAAAACTGTTAGGTTTGCTGAACCCGTCATATCATCAAGCACATCCTAAAAATAGTTAGGCTCTTCCCAAATACAGGTAAAACAGACCACTAACAATTCTGTGTTAACTTCTACAGGAGTAAGCCAGTCTACTAAATTTAACAGGTCTAAGTCTACAGACAATACAAAGAATGATAGGATCCTGCAAATTTCAAATAGTATTTAGAAGAAGAATAAAGTAAAAGACCACTCTAGGATAGTTAAGTCTTGTTTTAATAAACCAAATTATGTTGTTGAACCATCTGGAAATGCAAATGTGCACCATTTCAAATTAAATACAAATTCTGAGCTAATGTGTGTAAATGTAATAGTTCTATGTTTGATGCTAGATATGAATTATGCTTTCTTGAATTTATTTTTGATATGAATGCGAGTTCTAAATCTAAGTCTGTTAAGAAATCTAAAAAGAAAGAAGAACTGAAACCTACTACAAAAGTGTTTACTAAAATTGGAAATAACTGGAGACCTACAAGAAGGACTTTCACTTTAGTTGGAAATGCGTGCCCTTTAACTAGGATTACCGCCACTAATAAAGTGCCTTTTAGGGAACTCATTCTTCTAGAAGTAGTTGCACAAGAATCTGTAGTAACTAAGGTTTATACTAGGATACCTAAGGTACCTAAGACTAATGGTTCCAATAGCAAACCTAAGATTGCAAAATCTATGATTTCTAACAAAATGGAACCCGGTACATCTCAGGGATCCAATACTTCAGTTGCTCCATCTTCTTTTTCTGTCGATCTCAGGTTGTCCAAATTGTTTTGTGGTATTTGGACTCCAGATGCTCAAAGCATATGACTAAAGATCACTCTCAGCTCACCAATTTTGTTCATAAGTTTCTCGGCACTGTCAAGTTCGGTAATGACCAGATTGCAAAGATTATGAGGTATGGTGATTATCATATAGGGAATATCACAATTTCAAAGGTTTATTATGTGGAAGGACTAGGACACAATCTATTCTCTGTTGGTCAATTCTGCGACTCAGATCTTGAAGTAGCTTTCCGAAAACATACGTGCTTTGTTCGTAATCTGGAAGGTGTTGATTTACGCTCAGGATCTCGGGAAACCAACCTGTATACATTGTCAATTGGGGATATGATGGTGTCTTCTCCAATTTGTCTCTTGTCTAAAGCCTCAAAGACCAAATCTTGGTTATGGCATCGATGATTGTCACATTTGAACTTTGGTGCTATTAATCATTTGGCTAAAAATGGTCTTGTACGAGGTCTTCCTAAATTAAAATTTGAAAAAGATCATCTGTGTGCGGCATGTGTAATGGGGAAAAGCAAGAAACAAACACACAAACCAAAATCTGAAGACACCAATGAGGAAAAACTATATGTTCTTCACATGGATCTTTGTGGGCCTATGCGTGTTGCAAGTGTAAATGGGAAAAAGTACATCCTCATCATTATGGATGATTACTCTCGGCCCACATGGGTGAAGTTTCTAGCATCAAAGGATGAAGCTCTTGATTTTATAATCAAGTTTCTAAAAATGATACACGTTAAATTGAATGCAACTGTCAGGAACATCCGTACAGATAATGGAACTGAGTTTGTCAATCAAACTCAGTGTTTCTATTATGAGAGTGTCTGTATATCTCATGAAACACCGGTTGCGTGAACTCTACAACAAAATGGTGTTGTTGAAAGGCAAAATCGTACTCTTTTTGAAGCCGCTCGAACAATGTTAATCTACATAAAAGCACCATTATTTCTATGGGCTGAGGCAGTCGCTACCGCATGTTACACGCAAAACCGATCCATTGTACGACTTTTCCATGGAAAAAAAATCCTTATGAGCTCTTACATGACAAAAAACCTGATTTATCATACTTTCATGTCTTTGGAGCACTTTGCTATCCAACAAATGATAGTGAGAATTTGGGCAAACTTCAAGCTAAAGCTGATATAGCTATTTTCATTGGATATGCACCCAAGAAGAAAGCTTACCGCATCTACAACCATCATACCAGAAAAATCATTAAAAGTATCCATGTTGATTTTGATGAGCTGACGACAATGGCTTATAAACAAAGCAGTTTAGAACCCACGCTTCATGAAATGACTCCTACAACACCCAGTTCAGGACTCATTCCAAACCTTCCTCCTTCAGCACCGTTTGTACCACCATCGAGGAATGAATGGGATCTTTTGTTTTAGCCAGTGTTTGATGAGTTCTTCTCTCCTCCAGCTAGTGTTGCCTCTACAGTTCCTGCAGTAGAAGCTCCATCTCCTGTTGAGTCAACCGGTACACCTTCCTCAATGACAATTGATCAAGATGCACTATTAACAAGTACTTTACAAACACCTCCAGCAACACCATCACCAGTTATTCCTCTCGGTGTTGAAGAAGCTGACCATGATATTAAAGTTGCACACATAGATAATAATCCCTTTGTTGAATTTCCAAGTCCAGAAACTACTTCTGAAGAATCCTCTACTCAGGTTGTTATTCCAAATCTTGTACATTCAATTAATCAACTACCTGAACACATCAATAAATGTACCAAAGATCACCCGATTGACAATGTTATTGGCGATCCTTCTAGACCAGTTTCCACTCGACAACAACTCCAAGATAAAGCTCTATTATGTTATTTTGATGCTTTCCTTTCTTCTACTGAAACCAAGAGTTATAAAGACGCATTAACTGAATCTTGTTGGATTGAAGACATGCAAGAAGAACTCAATGAGTTTGAATGTCTTGAAGTTTAGGAGCTCGTACCTTGTCCAGATCGTGTAATGGTTATTACCTTGAAGTGGATCTATAAGGTGAAATTAGATGAGCTGGGAGGTGTATTGAAAAATAAGGCTTGTTTGGTAGTGAGAGGTTATCATCAGGAAGAAGGCATATACTTTGAGGAATCTTTTGCTCCAGTTGCACGACTCGAGGCCATTCGTATCTTTATTGCATTCGCTGCTCATATGAACATGGTCGTCTACCAAATGGATGTGAAGACTGCGTTTTTGAATGGTATTTTGCGTGAGGAGGTCTATGTTAGTCAACCAGACGGGTTTGTAGATCCAAAGAATCCTAATCATGTGTATAAGCTAAAGAAGGCTCTGTATGGGTTAAAACAAGCTCCACGTGCTTGGTACGATCTACTCTTATCATTTCTACTCTCCCATAAGTTCACCAAAGGCACCGTCGATCCAACATTGTTCGTTAGACGTGAAGGCAAGGACATATTATTGGTACAAATTTACGTTGATGATATTATCTTTACTTCTACTAAACTTGATCTTTGTGAAACGTTTTCAAAAATAACGTGGTCAAAATTCCAGATGTCAATGATGGGCAAACTATCATTTTTGTTAGGACTACAAATATCTCAAAGTCCTTACTACAAATTTCTCAAAGTCCCAAAGGCATCTTTTTAAATCAATCTAAATATGCTCTATAATCGATTAAAAAGTATGGTATGGAAACCTGTGAACCAGCGGATACTCCAATGGTGGAGAAATCCAAACTGGATGAAGATCCACAAGGGAAAGCCGTTGATCCTACACGTTATTGTGGAATGATTGGCACCCTTATGTATCTCACAGCTAGTAGACCAGATCTTGTATTGGCTGTGTGCATGTGTGCCCGGTATCAGACAAAGCCTACCGAAAAACACTTACATGCGGTTAAGCAAATCTTTCGATACCTACGAGGAACCATTAATATGGGTCTATGGTATCCAAAGGATTATTGCATTGCTCTAACAGCTTTTGCAAATGCTGACCATGCGGGTTGCCAAGATACTAGAAAAAGTACGTCTGGAAGTATGCAACTGTTAGGTGATAGATTGGTGAGCTGGTCATCAAAGAAACAGAAGTGCACCGCCATATCCAGTACAGAAGCTGAATACATTGCCCTGTCAGGATGTTGTGCTCAAATACTTTGGATGCGATCACAATTGACTGATTATGGCCTTGTGTTCAACAAGATACCACTGTACTGTGATAATAAAATTGCCATTGTTTTATGTTGCAACAACGTCCAACACTCCCGATCAAAGCATATAAACATCAGACATCACTTTATCAAGGAGCAAGTGGAGAACGGGGTGGTTGAGCTTTATTTTTTTAGAACAAAGTATCAACTAGCAGACATCTTCACCAAGCCTTTAGCACAAGAACGACTGGAATTTCTTATCAAAAAGCTTGGAATGCAAAGCATGTCCCCGGAGACTCTGAAAAAGCTGGCAGACGAAGAGGAAGAGTAATGGTAGTACTCTCTTTACATATCTTGTATCATATGTATATAAGAAAATCAAAAAAACCCAAAAATATTTTTCATTTTATATAAACTTTTCAAAAAGAAAATATAAAAATATAAAATCATAAAAAGAAAATACAAAATTAAAAAATCAGAAAAATATAAAAATATGTATCTCAAGCATGTCTTCTGAAAATCGATAACATTTACGGCCTTAAAAATGTCATTTAATAATTATACGAGGCTGTAAATGAAGTTCGAGCAGAAGTTTAAACAACTTTTAAAACATGCCAAAATGGCTTGCTATTATCTCACATAGTAACCCAGTCTTCATCTTAAAGGCAAGTATTTCAAAAAGAAAACTTGACCTCTCAACGGGAATTTATTTTCTCAGGCATGGTCTACTTTATGACCATGCAAAAGCTTGTGCTTACTTTGCAGCACAACCCGTGCTTTCTTTATTCCATGAGTGTACGTGTCAGTGCGCTAAGTCAACAAGCTCTTCTAAAGGCACCTCCCGCTCTCAACATAAGTCATCTGGCAAGTCTGCCCATGCAGAGGAGCAAAGTCATATAGTTGATGACTCGGGAGTGCGACATAATCAAGAGTTTGACACGGGTAACAATGATGAACAACCCGATGACGAGGCTGCTTCCAAGGTTAACTGGTTCAAGAAACCCGAGCGACCTCCGACTCTTGATCCTGATTTAAATAAGAGAAAATAGGTCGAATTCTGACCACCTCAAACCTAGATCAGTGACATTGCTCGAGCAGAAAAGCCTCCTACTTCATTCGATGAACTCATGGATACTACAATCGACTTCTTTGTATTTGTCATGAATCGGCTTCACATTACAAATCTGACTCAAGAACTTCTGGTTGGACCGGCATTCAACCTACTCAAAGGCACCTGCAAGGGTCAAATCGAACTAGAGTGTCAATTTGAAGAATGTTATAAAGCTACAACTGTTCGATTAAACTACCATAATCCTGAAGGCAAGCAATATCCGTTCGATCTCTATAATCCTCTCCTGTTGATTCCAAATCATCGAGGTCGTCATGTTATCCCTTTAGATTACTTTATCAACAACGACCTGGAATATTTGAAAGGTGGAATTTTAAGCAAAAAATACTCAACATCTGTAACAAAGACAAAGGCTGCTACTTATGAGGTCTAATGGATTGAAGACATGGTTCCTAATATATAGAGTCCCGTAAAGGTTGTATATGTTAAACATGCATACTGTGGTACTTCACACTAGGGTCCTAAATATCAACGATTTTACGGGTTTGCTAGCAACATGAAGTCGAAGCACGATGTCTATTCCAGAAAACGAATCATTACAGTTACTAGCATTAAGATTATGAAGTGGTATGATTACGGTCACTTGGACCAGATTGAAGTTCGTAGAGAGGATCAGCAGCTATATAAGTTTAAAGCAGGTGATTTCCTATGACTTCGTCTACAAGACATCGAGGACATGTTACTCCTACTTGTTCAACAGAAGCTGACCAATCTCATGATAGACAAACTTTATGACTTGAATGTGGCATTATGTATGTTCACCAGATGTATTGTCATTCAAAGGCGGGTGGAAGATCTTCAATTTGGTGTCGAAAGTTACCAAAAGAAGCTCAACCTCACTAAACCAGACACATTCGGGCTGGATCTTAGGAAAACAACCGCATTCACTGCATATTCAGACCATCAAGGAGTGATATACACAGATCAGAACAACATAAACAGATTGATGCGCACTGATGAACTCCATAAATTCAGTGATGGTACGTGATGTGTTTCAAAAGCTTTAAATTTATAAGATTGAAATTACCGATTACCAATATTATAGAAACACACGGGTAAAGTATAAACCCCCATTCATAGTATAGGCTTAGGGTAAGACCAGGTCGTCCCAAGGGATTGGTGATTCTTAGAAAGGGTTGATTATATTACGAAAGGGTTATCTAATAGACTGTCATGATCTAAAGATAATGATTCAAATTCAAGATATAAAATGATGTTTGCTTAGGGGATGAGAACAAATATAGATAAACTTGGATGGATAATGGGTTCAAGAATTAAAGTATAATCGATTAAAGAAATGGTTAGTTACTAAAATGATTATCTATTTGTTATAATCAAAAATATTTTTGGCCTTTACTTTTGATTACAAAAATGCTTTGAGTTCGATTTATTGTTTGGAAAATAGGAATATGTACTTTCTTAACCAAGTTCGTTAGACATGAGGTTAAGCATTAAACCTTTTTATACTCGGTTAATGATCATTTTATTATCCAATCCTCACAAGGCTAAACTCTAGTTGTCAAAGACAAACAACTTGGAAATCAAACATATAGTCGGAGTCTTTCGACCTATATCCGGACTAGTATGGTGACCAAATGATGATTAAAAGATCCAAGTGTAAAAACATCAAGTTTATATTAATAATTTCCAAATTCATTAGTTTATCCAAATTAGATCCATTGTACCCTCATGATCCCCAAACAAACATGTCTAACTACTCCATAATCATAGATTCAAAACACATAATAAACATGATCAATTCAGAATTCATAATATAAAAGTAGGGAAACGTGTTTATACCAAATTCAATAGCAAATAGTTCACTGCTTACAAGAATCTTCCTTCGAACGGATATTATAACAACTTGTAAATTCAACTATAACGACTATCAAAACTCTTTAGCATAAACTTCTGAGATCAAATAGTATCTTCCTTCGATTATAACCCAGAATGTGATGAAGAACAAGGTTATTCTTCAACAATTCCACTAGAACAAATTTCCTAACTATTCTTGATCAAAGATGAAGTGGGATGAGATTGTGTGTGTTTGAGATGCTCTTAACCCGGAATTTCGTGGCTTATTTATAAGTGAGGAGTGATCATCAGTTGTGGGAAATGGCAGGCCAAGAGTTGCATCAATAATGGCAATCATTACTCTCTTTGAGTAACTGCAGGTGAAGCGCGCCGCACAATGAAAATTATGCGCCGCACTTGGTGTATCATTAAATCGTATTTGCTCCGCTATGAAGTACGCTGCACAAAAAGAATTGTGCGCTACATTTTGGCCTCGTTCATTAATTCTTCATTAGATTCTCTTCTAGATTCTTCACATAACGACCGTTGATGCATTTAACAGAATTTCTTTGCACATTTAGTCCTTTTTTGTCATTCTTGGTCTTGAAACAATTATTACACAACAAACAACCAAACTTTGCAATATTTCATGCGTTAATACATATATTTTACATATTTTCGAGGGATATTTTATGTATATTTGGAGCGTTATCAAATCCCCCATACTTAGCTTATTGCTTGTCCTCAAGCAATCCAAGCGAAAGTATTTCGTTTTAATAAAACAAATTAATGATCACAAGCATAGATAACGCAACAAAGCAACTCACTATTTTTTTTATAGAAAAGATTCTTTTCAACTTCGCTCAATTTAGTAAAATGGGATAGTAAAACGAAAGTCATTCATTCGCGTGTCATCGAAATGTTCTACTATTACCATGGCTTTGTACAAGAAAACTAAATTTCCACCGACAAGGGCGTAGCACCAAACATAAACAGGTCAAAGAGGTAATTTTATTTAGTGATATTATTTATTATTGTTGGAAAAAGTTTTGGTAATTAAAAATCATATCCACCTTATCTCGTGATGTCACCAACTATTCCTTCACATCTTTTTTTTTCTTACATAATAATAATAATTTTTTTATTTTTTTCATTTCATTCTACTGCACTTGGGTGGGGGAACTGCTTTCCCCCGACTCTAGGTATGCATTCTACTTCAAACGGAATTAGAAGATTGCAACCTTCGCACTGCATTATGAAGTCGATACCAACTTTTACGTTCTTTTTAATTCGTATACGGATATAAAAATTTTGAATAATTTTATTAAAAATATTTTGAACAAAATTATTTTTTACTTATTTTTACTTTTTATCACCTTCTTATTCGTAAATATGTAATAAACACGCGAACGCGGTCCTATTGCGGTTCGCATTAACAGATTTTTCAAACGCACGTTTCTTGGAAATTAACAAATCACCGGCACACTAATATAATTTTTAAATTGATACAACATCTCCAAACTACACGATACAACACCTGTGTAACGATGGATGAAGTTATTTGCATTGCTCACTCCTTAACTCGGAGAAAGCTAGATAAAATCATCGTAGGTTCAAAGATGGATACTCTGAATTCTTAGAAATTAATCCTTACAATTTTTTAGGTGGTATAAAATATGTAGTAATGTTATTATCCGAGTCAGATTGCTTATATGTGATCATAAAATGTAATTTTTCAAAAATTTCATTTAACCTTTTTTTAAACTTTTCCAGTTTATCTCCCCCCATACTTAATATGAGCATTGTCCTCAATGTGAAAAATATAAAAGAGAAAGATAAAATGAGAAAGTGAAATAATACTTTTCAATTATGATTGATATTCTGAATCTTTACCCGCTCCATTTTGTCTTACGTCCTTCTCTTTTTCTTTTCTTTTATTGTTACAAATATAAACATTGCATAGCACACAAATAATAATAATAGTAATATTTCTAATTAATTAATTATAGAAAGTATGATAATATTGTTTTAAATGCCAACAAGGGCGTTTTACACACCATAATAATAATAATAATAATGTTTTTAAGGAAATTGTTTTTGAAACAAGTGACCCAAAACATGCGGTCACACAACCAACTCATGTCATCTCGACACTACTCATCATCATACTGTTGCTGCTGCTGATACTATGGTGGATATTGTGGTGGCGGAGGTGGGTATTGCTGATAATACTGATCATACTGTGGCTGTGCATAAATAGGTTGGTTGTATGCTCCCTGCAATGGAACACTGTAAACCCCAGTAGCCCATATGCTCAAACAACTCCTTTTGTACATAACCACCTGTTCCTAGTGATATGACTGCCTTATTACTCCATCAGCTTATTTCACACTCGCTCAATTTAGTGAAATGGATAGTAAACGGAAGTCACTCATACGCACATAAATGAAATGTTCAAATTACCATAGGCTTGTACAAGAAACTAAATTTCACCGACATGGCGTAAGCAACAAACATAAACGTCAAAAGAGGTAATTTATTTAGTGATATTATTTATTATTTGTTGAAAAAGGTTTGTAATAAAATCAGAATTCATCTTATCTGCAATGTAACCAACTATTCCTTCACATCATTATTTTTTTTCTTCTCTCTTTCTCTTTTTTTTAGAACTTTGGCTTTATTTTTGCCTTATTTCACTTTATTTTAGGGAAACTTGCTTCCCCCCCATACTTAAGATAAGCACACTACTTCAAATGAGCTTAGAAGTTTGCAACCTTCGCACTTCATTTAAACAGCAATACCAACATTTACGTTCTTCAACTCGTACGGATAAAATTTTAGATAATTTTATTAAAAATCTTTTTGAACAAAATTATAGTTTACTTATATTTATATTTTTATCACCTCTTAATCAGTAAAATGTTTATAACACGCAAGCGTATTCCTACTACAGTCTCGTAAAGATTTCAAGCACAAGTTCTAGAATTAACAAATCACCGGCACACTCATATAATTTTAAATCAATAACAATGCTCCAGAAAAGGCGACAAAATCATACATACACATCCGTAATGACGGAATAGATATATACAATTGCATTCAAACCTTAACTCGAGAAAGCTAAAGATAAAAATCATCTTAGGTATCAAAGGTGGATACCCGCATTTCTAAAGATCTAAATCTCACAATTTTTCTTGGGTGGTATAAATATGCTAGTAATGTTATCAATCCAGAGTCAGATTTTGCTTTATGTGATCAATAAAATGTTACTTTTTCCAAAACTTTTGTAATTTTAATTTCAAACAATTTTTAAGATAGATTTTTATATTTTTACTTTTCCAGTTTATCTCCCCCATACTTAATATGAGCATTGTCCCTAATGCGTGAAATATTTATAGAGAGTTAAAATGGGAAAGTAAAATTATACTCTTTTGATAGATTTCTTGAATCTTATATTGCTTTAATTTCATCACGTTCCTTCTTTTTCTTTTTCCTGTTAAAATCATGAATATTCCAAAGCATACACAAATAATAATAATAGCATTCCTAATATATAGATAATAAAAGTGCGGAAATATTGTTTTGAATGCCAATAGAGGCATTTTACAGACCATAGAAATATAATAATAGTAATAATAATGTTTTGAAGGAAATTGTTTTTGAAACAGATGTGACCCAAAACATGCAGTCACACAACCATCTCATGTCATCCTGACACTACTCATCATCCTGCTGCTGCTGCTGATACTATGGTAGATACTGTGGTGGTGGAGGTGGTTACTGCTGATAATACTGATCATACTATGGCTGAGCATAACTAGGTAGGTTGTAGGCTCCTTACAGTGGAACACTGTAAACCCCAGCCATAGTTGAAAAACTCTTTCGTACCTGTCCTAATGATATGACTGCCTATACTCCATCCTCTATATAGCTTCTTGACGTATCTCCATCCTACCCATCCTATCATACAAGTCCTGCATAGATGCTCTCGGAGGTCTAGGAATACCAACTCTAGGTACACTCGGCTGCGGATCTTCGGGAATAAGTCTACCCTCAAAGTCGATCAACTCTCTAAGCGTGGTAGTATCCAAATCTCGGCAATAAATCGGAGCACTTAACCTCCTTATCACACCATCTGTTAACACCCTTGACTTCCTAGCAAGCTTTGAGATAAACTGTCCACAGCAAATTTGACTCTCCCTTTGAGTACCAGCTCCTTTTCTCTTCATCCACTTTGCAATCAACCAGGCTACATTTGCATACCTATTTTGGTGTCTAGCATCAAACATACTCAATAGCCACAAATCATTTTTCTAGATCTTATCATACCCAGTCATCATCTGACATAAACCATAAGTGATCATCTTATGAATCACCCTCAAAACTGGGCTCCTAATAGTAGAAGTGTGACTCCTAGATAAACCAAGGTTTTCCTCTCTGCTAATGCTTAACCAATACTCCTGAGCGTTAAAGTTATCATCACTATGCAAGCCTCCTTGAAAATATACATCAAATCCATCTTCTTCAAGCTCACCAGCATGATACAATCCTAATCTACAAGCAAACTCCAACAAAGTCAAATTGTGAGCACGTCCACCAAGTCTAAACTTGATGATCTTCTTTGTTCGTAATTCATTGTCAGCACAAATTTCATCAAATTCATAAGTTGAATAAAACTCGTGGCAAAGCTCTGCATAAACTGGTTCGTTGATGTAAAAGCTCTAATCCACGCCACATAAGTAAATATTTCCTCATTGGATTCAGCTTCACGCAACTTAATTCTTAACATGTCATCAATCTCTCCATTACAACCTATTCTATTCAGTACATCCTAATTTACCACACACAGTGAGTAAATGTGTCTAGGAAGCAAGTTGGCTAATCTAGTGTTATACCTCAACTTTGCTTCTCTGTTGCAACCTTCCCATAGCAACAACTCATGGTGAACTTGTGGAAGCAATACCTCTTCCACGGTTTCATGTTGTCGAGAGCGTTTGGATCTTGATGATCCGGCCTCATCATTGTGTGTTCCCTTAGTCTACACATAAAAAACAATCAACAATAAAGTGTATAGTAATGTTAGAAATGATTTGGTGTAAATGGTCATGGTTTTGATGGTTTTTAAAACATTCTGTAACATTCTGGTGTAAAATGTGCGGCGCACTTCCCTGAAGTGCGGCGTACTTCCTTGGGTTTTAGGCAAAGTGCGGCGGTTTTGGGATAAAACCGGCGTACTTTCTAGGCTGGTGAAATTTTATGATTTTGAAATAATTTATTTTTAAAGGTAAATTCATAATATGAACAGTGTTTTTAGATTTATAAATATTAAGCATGCATGTGTTAAATAACTCCTAAATATCTAAATTCAATGGGTCAATTGTTCATATAAAACATGTATTTGATTTTCCCTAATTTAATTATACTTAACCCTGATGAACAAGAAATTAAACAAATCGATAATAAATAAGTTAAGGAATGATATAAACATACCCTAGGCATGATTAAAAACTTGGTAGATTGATCTTTTTGATATTTTTCTTTGTTTTTGTGAGAACCTCGGCAGTTTTGGTGAGTGTGTGAGTTTTTATAATGAGTTAAATCTGTTTGGTAAGTTAATATATGAAAAACTGCCATAAAGTGCGGCGTACTTTTCCCTCTTTTTAATTTTTTTTTATATTATATATATATATATTACACAAAACTTGTTTTGCAAACTTCATAATTTCAACCCATAACATTAACTTAATATTAATATTCATCAGACTAATGCCCGTACATCAAATGTAATCCCTTATGGATTTATACAAATGATCTTTATTTAGACTCAACAAGAAAAGTGAAAATAGTTATAGGAGTACATAGGTTCCCTCCTTAACTTCAACTTGGTCCAACTCTTCATTCTATAAACCAATTGGGTGACATTATGTCACTCAACTTATGGTACCTTGACAACTTCCGGTCCGTTTTCTTGGTTGTGAATCCTTGAATATAAATATTCCCGTAAGGATCAGTTAATCTTATTTCAGTATGCCATTGTCCTGTTGCTTCTTCTTCTTTAGTATAAGAACCCTTATAATTAGGTTTCCAATTAATGTGCTTTAATGGTACTGGTAACGAGCCAAGGAAGCTAACCGCTTTTTTCCACATACTAATCTTATTGAACGGGTTTATTACTGCTTGTAGAGTTAATGAGCCTTCATCTTGATTGTTACCCTTTCGGTATGTTGTAGGTTTCTGATTATATATCGGTGTACCAAAATTATTTCTCTTGATCACGTACTCTTCTTTATCGTCGCTGTCACTTTCAGCGATCCTCAGCACCTCGGTTTTAGCAGCACGGAAGGTTTGATGGCAGGCTCCATCAAAAATTGAGAAAACTCTATTTCTTATATCAATTGTTCCTTCAATTAGTGTTTTTAAGAATCCTCGACCGACCACAATTGGTGTGTCTCGATCGATTGGAATATCTAAGACTAGAAATTTAGCCGCAAGTGTGGTGAACCCTACCTGACAAAGAACGTTTAAGAGCACTCCCAAGGCTTCAGCTTTAGTATAATTGACCATGATGATCCCTCTGTTGACCTTCTTTATATCGTCTCTTCCTAACTCTTCATAAATTCTGTGTAAGGCATCGTGTTGATATCCGACCCAGTGTCGGCTAATGCATTTTTATTTATCTTACCTTCTAATCTGATGGGAAATATAAAAGCGCCAGGATCTTTTTTTCTTCTAGTGTCTTTCCCTTGACTTCTATTATTGCTTCCTCCTCTTTCTTCTTAACTTTCCCTTCTAATTTTACCTTATCTGCCTAAATCTCATCTATCAACTTCTTATATTTGTCATGATAAGCTAATGTTTCAATTATCGGCCTTATTTCTTCCAACAAATCATACCTTTGACTAATGCTAATTACCAAAGCTTCTTTTTCTGCTTCTTCCTGGGTCATATGCCTACCAGTGGACGAAGATGGTCTAATATTTTGGTAAAAATAGTCTAGTTTTTCCATCACCTTCTTTTTATTCCTACCACTCTTTCCTATTTTGCATACAAACTGTTGGGGTTCTTCTCCTAACAACAATGGTATATCATCGAAGTCGAAGTCGAATAAGTCATCCAAATCTTTCACACTTCCCTTTTCTTCTTCCTCACTATCATCTAGAAATGGATCAAGCTCAGGATAAATCATGACGGTTCCAGTCCCAAAATCAGTAATAGCCTTGGTCAACCGTAGAAACGATCTCCTAAAAATTACTCCAGGCTTAATATCATCTTCATCAGGGTTGATGATGAATTTAACAAAATAAATTTCACCTCTCAAGGCAACGATGAGCTACTTTTTAACAACTTTGTCTCTCGAAATTTCAATAATGTTTTCTCCTAAGCAAATTTTTCCAAGACTCGAATTGGGATCCATAACTCTTATAAAACAAGACAACATTAAAACAACCATTAGTGGATTAGTTAAAACAAATAACAATACCTTTTTATATTTACACATTATCAATAAACAGATATCATTTTTATATTCAAGCAATTTTCGTTCAAAAACGAAGAAACAAGCATTATGTTTGGTTTTTGCCAGGAAAGTGCGGCGAACTTTCTGAGTTTTAAGACTTTTAAAATTTTTAATTTTAGCATTTTTATGTTTCTTATTTTTATTATTTCCTAAATATCCATTAAACATAGCAAATATCAAGTTTTTAAGCACATTCATCATTAGATAAAATTCTTTAATTCTTTTGAAATTTTTATTTTTGTTTTTATAGTGTAGTAAGTCAAAGTGAAACAAGTAACACTTAGAAACTAACAAATATATGTAGATACTCAAAAATCTAAACAAATAAGATGTTAAATAGTTCTTTTTAATTTTTCTCCTTTTAATGTATGAATTATGATAATACAGGATTTTGACTATTATGAACACAAGGAATAAATTCCACATTTTCAAAAGGTCACTTACAGCTTATGGGTTTTGAGGTTTTGGTTTTGATGATGTTATTTGTAATTTGCAGAAAAACCAGCGCACAATGGTTATGTGCGGCGCACTTTCTGTAAAAAAATTAGTTCAGTTTGCCAGAAAACTATACGGCGATTTTGAAAATTTTAGTTTGCAATATAAGAATGACTAATTCAAGAATGAAATCAATCCCCGGTAGCGGCGCCAAAAACTTTGATGTGTTTCAAAAGCTTTAAATGTATAAGACTGAAATTACCAATTACCAATATTATGGAAACACACAGGTAAAGTATAAACCCCCGTTTACAGTATAGGATTAGGGTAAGACTAGGTCGTCCTAAGGGATTGGTAATTCTTAAAAAGGGTCGATTATATTGCGAAAGGGTTATCTAATAGACTGTCATGATCTAAAGATAATGATTCAAATTCAAAACATAAAATGATGTTAGCTTAGGGGATGAGAAAAAATATAGATAAACTTGGATGGATAATGGGTTTAAGAATTAAAGTATAATCGATTAAAGAAACGGTTAGTTACTAAAATGATTGTCTATTTGTTATAATCAAAAATCCTTTCGGCCTTTACTTTTGATTACAAAAATGCTTTGAGTTCGATTCATTGTTTAGAAAATAGGAATATGAACTTTATTAACCAAGTTCGTTAGACATGAGGTTAAGCGTTAAACCTTTTTATACTCGGTTAATGATTATTTTATTAGCCAATCCTCACAAGGCTAAAATCTAGTTATCAAAGACAAACAACTTCGAAATCAAACATATAGCCGGAGTCTTTCGACCTATATCTAGACTAGTATGATGATCAAATGACGATTAAGAGATCTGAGTGTAAAAATATCAAGTTCATTGTTGGGTTTATTGATTTGATGATTACAAAACTACATATGCTTAAATAAAGATGAATGAAACAACAAGGGCTTAATATGACACTTTGGTATTCTACATATGGAAGAATAAAAAGCTAGAAGATTTCCATGAAGATAAGCATTGAAAAGTCAAAGAATATCAATTAGTAGCTTCCTTATTAATCTAGGTTTTCTTGTAAACCCTCTATATAAAGGGTATTAGGCGTGTAGGTTTAAGCATCCAGAAAAGTATGTGTGTACTTCAAATGAGAGTCATATAAACACAAAAACGTGTTTATGTACATCTAGTGTAGAAGGTATAGACGTCTATAGTGTTTAGCCTCAAGCATTGTTAATTCCTGTTACTTGTTAAGAGTAACTGATCTATTCTAATCAAATAGTATTTAGGGCTGTATTGAATAAAAGAAAAACCTTGAAGTAACTTTGATTCGTGTTTATTGTTTCTGCTGCGTATACATATTATGTCCTTGTTACTTTGTAGTCCTAGATGAGATCTAAACAATCTCAAGCTTAAACGATCTAAGGAGTTCTAACAGACTCCACAATTAGTATCAGAGCCTCGTGGCTCTCGATCTAAGATCTATAAGGTGTTTTTGATGTGATGTTTTTTAAGAAAAAAAGGTTAAAATTTTATGTTTTTAAAGTTAGGTCAAATTGGTGTAATTAGGGATTTGTACAAACCCTAAATTTGATAAAAATAGGACGTATGGTTTAGAACATAGATCATATGAGAGTCGTTTAGTAAAGGTGTGTGTGTGTACATAGTATTAGATAGATAGATAGTTAGTCTATAATGTTTAGCCTCAAGGATCATCGATCCCTGTTATAGTTAGGTAACCGTATTATCCTGATCAAATTATATTGGGGCTTGGAGTATTTATATGATAAAACCTTGTTCATAACATTGTTCTTTATGTTTTAATTCGGCTGTGCAAAATATGTTATCAATGTTATTAATCCTAGATGAGATCTAAACAATCTTGAGCTATAAACGATCTAAGGAGTTATAACAGACTCCACAATTGGTATCAGAGCCATGGGGCTCTTGATCTAGGATCACAAGGTGTTTATGGAGTCATGTTTATAGGAACATGAAGGTTAATGGTACAATTTTTTGTTTAGTGACGGATTAGTGACAGCTTTGTGACACTAAAAAGCGTCTTCTGGATACTTAAAAAAAAGGTATCCTTAATAGTTGTTATTCATTAAGTTTATACTTCTAAGATTCCTCGTTACTACTGTTGCCAAAGACGATACAAAGTGATAATTTTGTGACAGATAAAGCGTTGCTAAAAACATGAGAGGAAGGAGTAACCTTAACAGTGGTAATCACTTAGTACTGCTTATTAAAAAGTTAGTACTGCTCCTTTATTTTACTGCTCCTTTATTTTTAATACTGTTTGAGCAATAGTTAATACTACTGCTTTGAAAAGATTACTACTGCTCGTTATAACTGTCAAGGTTTAAATGAGTTAGTGCTGCCATAAAGAACATTAATACTGCTAAGGTTAGCAGTTACAACTGCTTGAATTTGAAACAAGTTATTCATGTTGCTATTATATGCGGATGTAATCTTATGGGATGGTTCGTGATTATGCACAACAGTAGTAAGTTCAAGCGTTAATAGTGTTAAGATTAGTGATGTCCGTTGTCACTTAATACTGCCATAAGGAAAGTTAATGCTGCTTGTTATATTGAGTATTACTTTGTGATGCCTGGATACAAGAATGAGTTAGTACTGCTTGGTATCAAAGTGTTAATTTACTACTGCCAAGTATTACTTAATACTGCTTCATATGGTTTGTACTGCCATCCTTAATGATGACTACTGTTGGGTTCGAATACAAGGTTGACAAGCTGATATAAGTGTTGTGAAAACAGTAGTAAGTTTATACTGCCAACATGTTCATTAGTACTGCTGCTTGAATAGTTTGTACTACTAGAGTTAGCAGTTAGTATTGTTCGTTCATACTTTGTACTGATAGGATAGAGAGTTTGTACTGCCAGTTTTAGCCGATATCGAATAGTACATGGTTTGGAGATATCAGACAACACACACATGATGGATCTCGAACAAAACAGAGACACAAGTTTGTTTGTTTTTGATGTTTGCTGTTTGGATTTAAAGTTTTGGTTTAAATGTTCTTAAATGTTTAAAAGGCTCGTTTTCGGATTATTTGCTATAATTGGTTACGAAGATGATTAATTATCACCTATTTGACGATGAAGTGGAATTGTTTGGATTCGTGTTCTTATCATATCTTAAAGTGGGTGTTACACTTTAAAGATAACTTGTTTGTGCGTTCAACGTTGTGACAAAGACTTGACGAATCTAGCAAAGGTGTATGATTTACAAACTTATGGTCCTTAATGCTCACATTTGCTATCACTTAAAGGAATTGCGTTGTAGTGCTCAGTGTCTCATAGAAGATGAGAATTTTGTCAAGAGGTTGCGATCTACTTATATTTTGGTCTTGGTATGTGTTCAAAGTTACATAGATAGTACAAGATATAAGACATAAATTTTGGTTATTCTACTTCTACAGCAAGTTTGTTATACTTAGTTTTTCTTCATCAGTAATCATTACATAGAGCCTACAGAATTTGAAGATTCAAGAGATGGTTAACATATTAGTTTCAGTGGAAGTTTATTGAATAAATGTTTAACCATCTACATGCATCATTGGAGGGGAAGTGTTTCCAAGTTGCATATCTTCAGAAGACCCCTATTGGATGATTACAAAAAGGGAAGAAGACTACAAGATACATGATTTGCAGCTTATTTATGTGTGGTTGCATGTTCAAGAAGATCTTAAGTCAAGGGGAAGCATTGAAGATTGTTTCATTCATGAAGATTGTTTTGTAATATCAAATAGGGGAAGATTGTTGGGTTTATTAATTTGATGATTACAAAACTACATATGCTTATATGAAGATGAATGAAACGACAAGGGATTAATATGACACTTTGGTATTCTACATATGGAAGAATTAAAAGCTGGAAGATTTCCATGAAGATATGCATTAAAAAGTCAAAGAATATCAATTAGTTAGCTTCCTTAATACTCTAGGTTTTCCTGTAAACCCTCTATATAAAGGGTATTTACCGTGTAGGTTTAAACATTAGAAAACACATGAGAGTCGACTAGTATAGTCTGTGTGTACCAAAGGTGTAGCGTGTGTTTGTATTGTAGAGTAGAAAAGATAGACATCTATAGTGTTTAGCCTCAAGGATTGTTAATCACTGTTACTTGTTAAGAGTAACTGATCTATTCTGATCAAATAGTATTTGGGGCTGTGTTGAATAAAAGAAAACCTTGTGATAACATTGATTCGTTCCTTATTAATTTCGCTATGCAAATATTCAATCTGTGTTATCATTATCCTAGATGAGAACTAATCATTCTCGAGTCTTAAAAGATCTTAGGAGTTCTATCAAACTCCACACCATTGCTTCAGAATTATATGAAGCTATCCGAGTAGTCATCTTTCTCATTATTGAATCCAACACCAATT
>BQNB010094596.1:0-19682 GCA_026074375.1 Tanacetum coccineum
ATTTTTGCCATTTTTGGTTTGTTTTGGGTTTAATTGGGCTATTTTAAGCATAAATGGATATGTGTATTTTACACTTATCATTGTCCCTCAAGGATACTATTTTATTATGACATGCATCAAGCATGGTAGACAAATCGATTCCAAATAAAAATCCTTGATGAAAAATATGAAGCATGAAAATAAGTTGGTTGTTCGAGGTATAAAAGACCCCATAATAGTCTCATAAACAGACACTAGACATGAAGGTTCCAAAGAACCTCAGATAGCTACTGAGATCTTAATAAATTCTATCTTGTCTTGATTTATATGGAATCGAAAACAAAACGACGTCGATAAATTTGTCTACATATAATATATTTATTATACATGATGAGGATCATAAAAAAAACCCAATATGCGCTCAATGAAATGATTGGCCAACATAAAAATACATAGTATCTTGCAAATACTACAAGTATTTGAACATGAAGTTCATACACGTAAATATGTAAAATCTATTAGATATACATTGGTTTTTGTGCAAAACCGACATAAGAGCTCTAAAGTTGTGCTTTAATACTTGAATTGTGAGATATATAGATTCACAAAAACAATAAGTTGATTGTTAAGAGACATATTGTCTCGAGGTGGATGTAAATATCTTATTGATATTTTATAAGATAAGCTATATCTAAAATGGGGTTTATTAGAGCTCTCATATTCTACGAATGATATGTAATGCCACAAGCATGGCTCACAACTTCAACTTCTAAAAACAATTAATAAAGTTCTCAATAACTTTATTTGATCAAATTGAATGAATCATTATATGGATTAAAATCATTTTGGACACATATTATATAAATTGCTTTTGCACATGGTTATAAGAAATGAGTGATCCTCAAGTACTATAAATAAGTGCAATTGAGGTTTTGTTGACAATTTTGTAATTAATATGCATCATAGAGAGTTTATTTTTCTCTTTTAGTATTTGTACATGTATTGTATACTTTCCGACTAATGCATTTGATATTGGGTTGGAAGCTACACATATATTTTATCATTGTTGCAGGACTTATTCGTGACATCATCAATTTGGTGGACTTCATTATAAAGTTGTTGCCAACAAAAGTATTTGAGCAACTCGTTCAGAAGATTAGCATTCGATGCTTGAAATATATATACATTAATTTGAGGAGGAGCATTATGCACACTGCACTCTTTTCCTTCATCAAGTTTTTTATCCCATTGGGTTTTTCTTGATAAGGTTTTTAATGAGGCAGTCTATAGCGTATGATAAATGGTGAATATCCAAGGAGGAGTGTTGTAAAATATTATAATGGGCTTATGTATATTCACCATTATCTCAACCGGCCCATTAGGGTTTACATGTATTTATCTTTCTTATAAATACTCGAGACTTGTTGATGTGCTGTCGTTGTATGGTATATTTAAGATGATTCAAGTTTTAAATTTATATTTTGTCGACTCAACCAAAAACAACACTTTAACGGGCAGTATACCCGATCGGTAGTAGTTTCGTGGTAAGTAGGGCGTCAAACACTTGAAGCGAGGTTAAATCTATCAATTTAATTAATATCTTGGTTATCTAATCTATGTTAATTCTATTCTAATCTAAACTTATGTTAAACCTATGTCAGTCTAAATCCTAATTCTAATGGAAAGGGGGGTTTTCATCCTGAGAGACTGGCACGGTTTGGTTGGTGACTACAATCAATTCAAGACACTGTTACCCACACAAGCTAATAGACAAAAGATAAAAGAGCGGTCGAACCTTATATAAGAAAACAATATTAACCATTATTAATCCGATTAGAACGTTGGTTTGTTTATTAAGTGCAATGATTTTTTCTCTCGAGGTGGCATATCATTCTTAAGACTTAGGCGTTACACCTTCTTAAGACCTAGACACATTAATTCTGTCACAATTAAAGCATCCGAATAAAGCATCCTTATTTGCTGATTATAATCTATCTTAGGGATTAAAGCAATGGTGACCTTGTTAAACCCTAGCTCATAGAGACTTTACCCACTTACCGCTTAATGGCAATCTATACACTAGTAGTCCACTTGTCCAACTATCCAATGGAATCAGAACGTTACTTGTTGAATTATCTAGGTCACCTGCTAGTCAACACGATCAATAAACAATTGGCAATATCCAATTAACTAGTTAAGCCCGAAGCGTATCCTAGACACAGACTTAGAAGGACAATATTTGTGTAACTATTATTCTAGATGTATAAATTATTATATGGAGAGCTATCCCGGACTCTAGATCCGCTTGGTCAAATTCACTAGATCCAGTTGAATGATAGGTCGCATACAAAAGCGCGTAAACAAGTATAAATTGATAAACATAAACAAGCACTCAACGATAAATCAAGAAATCAAGATAAACAAATACCAAACATTCAGATCTTCATAATAATGGCTAATAACTGAAGGTATTAGCCTTCAAACGTCATAATAAATACAAGAGTAATTATTTAGCCAAGGTAAACTAACCGAGTTAACGAATGATACCAAAAACTAAACGATTACTAAAGTATATGGAATTACACGTTGTCTTCTATAGAATTGAATACGTTGCTCGACCTCTTCTGCTCTTTTTCTCCTCTAAAAATTGACTTTTGTGGTTTAGGTATCGAGAATATGATTTAGCACACTTAAAACTTGTTTTTGAGTTTTGTATTTATAAGGTCTGGAAGTCGGTTGGATACGGCGTATCCAAGAGTTAGATACGGCGTATTGGGGATTTCTTAGAGTAGGGACCATGCTTGATATCTTCTAGAATATTATATTGATTCTATATCATGAATACGGCGTATTGAGTCCTCTGGATACGACGTATTAATCTTTATTCCTGAGTGGTCTTTGGTGAGTGCAGGCACGGATACGCCGTATCTTCCTTGATGGATACGGCATATTGGTCTTCAGAACAGTAATCTTCAAAATATCTTCATTTAAGCTCTAGAATGCGCGCCTTTTGCTAACTTTCACCAATTACTCCATAATTACTGCAATTCTCAAATATAAACGATTAAGTAACAATTCTTTGCAATAACTATACAAAATGGGTTAATAACATGGGATAAATGATGCTATAAAATAGATGTTATTTGATGTTATCAAATATCCTCCCACTTGTCCTCAAGTAGACTTTAGAAGTTTATAAAAATGTATCCCTAAGGATATTTTCTATTAAAGCACTTATTTGATCTATTACAAGTACACAACCAAATACCTCACGAAATAGGAAGATGAAAACACTCAAATCACTCAACTAATCTATGTGGTAACATGTAACTAATTCGCTCAATTGCTCGATCGTGACGAGTATTCTATCATAAGCTTGGCAAGGATACACATCTCCACCACTAAAGCTAAGGAGTAACAAGTTTATAAAGGTAAATATGGGTTTTTGTATGGAAAGGCGTACGGTTGATCATTCTACAATCTTTCACCAGAAGTACCATTCCAACAAGGCAGCTGAAGCACACATACACACTCGAATCGCCGGGATAGACATGAGTGTTCGATCACATCCCCATTCGAATTTAACCAACGGTTAGGATGAAGAATGATATAGGGTAGGAACCTTCTAACTTTCACCAAAAGTCAAAGACCAATGGCTAATTATTAGGAAAGATGGAAATAAATTGTTGTTAAATAAAAATCAAAAAACAAATAGATTAAGACTTAAGATACAAGTTGCTAGACACTTATTTCCCCGACTGTTACCATGATAAAGACACGACTATTTACAACGTCTTGATCATAGATAAAAAACAACAACCTAAGTTGGCGCTCCTGTAACGATCAACTTCCCAATCATCCTAAAACTTTACACACTCTACAAGGCAAGTGGTGATATCTTCCACTTTATACAATACTCTACATCGTTGATTTTCTTTGACGTATCAACGAATAATCGATCCTTCGTGTAATTCCTTCGGTAATGCTCTTTGCGAAACGATTATATTCCAACTTTCCTTTCTTTTTTGTAATTTTCTCAATTTTTTAAACAAATACCTCAAATCTCGGTGTAGTTTCACCATCTTCACGATCATAATAATTCTGGATAATTTCTTTGGTTTCATTCTTCGGATTCACCAATAATTGTGACGGTAGTAAAATCACATGAGTTTTGACTACTAATATCCATTCCCATTTGCAATGTACAAATTTCCAACCGCACCAAAGATAGAAAATGACACAAGACTCGGGAAATACAAACTTTACACTTTAAGCCACTAGCAACTGTAAATTAAACTTAATCTAACAGGGTAGGTTAAGGTGTAATGGTGTAACAAAACAAATAGTTGGTGTAATTTCCTAAAGGATTGGCTCTACGGGTTGTTCTAATGGATCTTCACTCTAAAAATGAGAGTGGAAAAGGGTTTAACGAGAGGTTAACTAACCGGTGTAGTTAGTTAATAAACAACATGTAAAGGCAATTTGGTTGTAATCCTAAGACTTACCAATTTAAACAAGTTACTCCAATTAAATCCATAATACTCATTATTGTGGTCTCGAGTGATATACCAAGCCAAGTTCTAAAGTCTACAACATCACCGACACACTCATATTTTGTGGAATTTGGGTAAACATTTAGAAACAGAAAGGTTAAATCCTCACAATATCTAACAAGGGTTATTGTGTGCGGGTTATGTATCATGTAATTTCACAAAAGTTTGCTTGAAAATTTTAAATTTGAGCATAATTTAAGCTTTTTATTGTGAAAAATAGGACAAGTAAACATTCTAATTCCATCCCCCCACTTGAATTATACAACGTCCTCGTTGTATAGATAAAACATTAAATACGGGAATTTAAAAAGAATTAGAATGAGAAACTCCCCTGATATTTGCTCGGTAGATTCTCCAAGTTGCGTTTATGAGCAAGATTGTGTGCTGAAAAAGCGTCTGAATCCTAGCACGAACAACACACACATAGAATTCCAAAAAATATGCATTCCACCAATTTTGTTGATATTTCTTTCACGAGGTCATGCATAAAATATAGTAAAAACAAGTGCATTCCTATCTTGGTACCTACGGTTAATTTAAACTAAAACTAAACAAACTAATTACGGGTCAGACTGTGGATACGGCGTATCAAGACAATAATATTTTTTAAGTGCATAAAAAGTAAAGACTGATAACGTCCAGACAATCAATACGCCGTATGGTATGGGGCGGATACACCGTATTGATGTCTGGGAAGACAGACTTGATAACTAAATTAAATAACATTTTGGGTTGTCTCCTGGGAAGCACTTTTGTTTACAGCGAAGTCTTTAAGTTAGACTTTTCTTCAGCTTCCTTTCATTCCTCCAACTCATGCACGCTAATATGCCCGCGTGTGAGCCATTCTTCCATCTTCGCATCTCGAATGTAATCGGGTCCTAGATTCAAAACTCCTTTGTAGAACCCCTTAAGCTTTGGTATGCATGCGAGATTCCATTCCTTACATCTTTCTCGCTTACCTTTAGTAATGATGGGATCTTGTTGCATTGTTTATTAGTGTGGCGTTTAAACCTTGGATGTGATCGCACCATTTGGTAAGTTACTTCATCATTACCATTGTAAAGGGTAATAATCCCTTTGAACCATTTTGTTTTAATTCCAACATCTCTTAATAATGGTTCGCCACAAATAACATCGCCCATTTCATTATCACGATAAGCATCCATATCCTCTAAAACTGCAAAATCAGTCATAATAGAAAAAGTTCCAACAAAGATAGGCACATTCATTTAGGCACCTACAACATTATCCCCTTTGTATGCCATCTTATTTTTCATTATTGAATTATGAAATTTTCGTGACATCACGTTGACATACAATAATGGGAAAAAGTTAGCGTGAGTAAATTCAAATCCTATCATGCATGAAAACTTTAAGTTGTGAGCGCAATATATACGGATTTTCTTATCGTTATCACAATAACTAGGGTAATCATCAATTCCAGTATCAAGATCTTCAACCCTAGTTCTAAATTCCTCAATTACCTCACCTTCCTCAACGGTGGGTATCAAATCATCTCCTTGATTTCTCCTAAGCTCAAATGGTTCATTTAGATCATTTAATTCAATGTAATCTTTCAAGAAAGAGTCTAATGATCTATTTAACACCAAAGTCTCTCCCATAAGCCTAGCTTCTAAATCAAGTTCCATTCTTTCTCTCAAACTTAGCATGTAGACCCTCATAATTATACTACTAGCAGGTTTAACACTTTAGAAAATAATCTTTTCTTCCCAAACTCTTAAAGTAATCTTTCTTTTGTAAACACCAATCTTAGCACGGGCGGTAGACAAAAATGGTCTTCCGAGGATCAAGGGCACTTTGATATCCTCGGGCATATCAAGAATTATAAAGTCTACTGGGAAAGTAAATTTACCAATTCCTACTAGTACGTTCTCAGCTATTCCTTTTAGATACTTTACTATTCTATCTGCCAATTCCCCTGTTAACTTAGTGTGAGCTAATTTGCATAATCATAAGTTAAGGTAGGTTAATAAAGGCATCACACTTACGCTAGCTCCTAAGTCAACAAGGGAATTATCAAAGCAAAAATCATTAATATAGCAGGGTAGAGTGAAACTTCCTAGGTCTTTCTCTTTTTGGGGTATGGTGTCATAAACATTTAAAGCTCCATAAGCTTCTGTGAATTTTGGTCCATAGCTCCCCTCTTCTTCTTCACAGTAATGATTATCCAAATGACTTAGAAAAGGAATCGTCGCTTGTCTTGACTTGTATAACAGTATACTATTCTCTCCAGTGGATACGACATATTGGTTAGATCCAATACGGCGTATTGAGCTTGCATCAGCTTCAATGGTGGTCAAAATTGACTTAACTTGGTCCCTTGGGTTTGTTTCAGTTGAGCTTGGTAGGCTTCCAAATCTGCTTTCTTGTAGTAGCTTGCTCATTTGCCCGATTTGGGTTTCTAATGTCTTAATTGATGCTCCTTGGTTTCGTATGGCAACATCCATTAAAGCTCAGATCTCTTTGATCAGATTGGAATTTTCCTCATGTCTTTTTGCCGATTATAAATTTTCTCAAGGTATCTTCCATAGATTGCCTCCGTTCTTGGAATGAAGGATTCGTGTTGTTCCTTTGGTAGAAACCTAGATCTGTTGCTCTATATCCCCCTCCTTGAAAAGGTGCTCCAAATTGAGTATAGTAAGCTTCTTCGAGGGTTTTTCCTTCTTCCTTTAGTGGCCAATCCTTAGTGTAGTGGGGACCTTTGCATTGTTCGCATCCTACTTGAGCAGCATAAACTTTTTCATCGACTTTCTTAATGTCTCTTCTAAGATTGTTGAGTTGTGCTTGTTTAGCTGCTAGTCCGTCAGAAGTCTCAGTACTTCTAACTCTAGATGTCCTGTTGTGCCCTTTTTGAGAGTATTCAGCCATTTCTTGGATGGATACTTTAACATCAGCAACAGTCTTTGATGGTATGGCACCTCTTGAATCAAAAATTTGTCGAGTGGGAACATCCAATCCATTATAGAACAAGACTACCTCCTGCATCTCTGTTAAATAGTGTTGAGGACACTTCATCAAGAGTTCTTTAAATCTATCTGATGACATAAAATAACGTACATTTTATAGCATCATTTATCCTTGATTTCCTCCATTTTCTTTGCAGTACGAGCAGGCGGGCAGTATTTGCTTAGAAACTTAGCTTTCAGATGGTCTTATCTTTTCTCTTGTGTTTATCTTGATATCGTCTCGGATCATACTTGCAGCTCCGATTAAGGACATAGGGAAGGCTCTAAGCATCACTTGATCTACAGTTATATTAGGAATGTGAAATAGATCTATAATCTCAAGAACTTTCTCGATGTGTTCGTTCGCATCTTCATGATCCGAACCACTGAATGTGTTACTCTTAAGTTCTTTGAGAAATTGGCCTTTCAGTTCAAAACTATCATTCTTTTCGATCTTTGGCCTAACAACCCCTGATCCATAGTTGGCTCGGGTTTTGCTCATGTATTGCTCTATATTTTCCGCCATTGGTTCTTCAACTTCTTCTTCTTCCTGGAGTCTGGGCACTTTTATAATCGTAAACCCAGCAAACTTGACAAAAACAATATACCCAAATGAACCCCTCACATGAAATTCCCATAGTATGTGATACGATAAGATTTAAGTTTCTTCAAAAAGGATAGTCGTTGAGAAATTTCGATAATAATATACGTAAATTGTTTTGTAATGACGCTCCGATAGTGATTAATAGCGATAAATGTATCGATTTTTAATAAAATTAAGTTTTATAATATTAATATATATTTTTATAATTTATATAAAAATATTATATATTAAAATTTTAAGTTTGCAAAAATGGCAATATATACCCTCGATTTATAAACTTTTACAAGTTTAGTCCTTTATATATAAACTATATATAATTTAAACCTTTAACTTTGAAACTTGGCAAGATAGGTCCTTATAGTTATAACTTTGGAAAATGACATTTTCAGCCCCTCTAGTTATAAATTTCAAAAAGTTACGATATATACCCCTTGCATGGAAATGATCTACAAATCAAGTCCAAAAAGCCATGCAAGCTTATTTTAGGGTTCCAAATGATATTTGTAGGTTATAGCTTATTATAATAAGCTAAAATAAAATATTCTAACATAACAAAAGTTTAGAAAAAGGATTCGTAAGCTAAAACACATAGGTTTGAGGATTCAAGGCTTCAAACAAGAGTTTATATATGATCTTAAGAGTGTTATGAACATTCTAAAACAGATTATGAGCTTATTGAACAAGATTTTGAGCTTATTTGAGCTAAAATGGGTCGAATGAGGGTTTTTGGGTTCGTACGCCTAGAAATGACTTCAAGGGCTTCCTTCTCTTGATTCTTGGCTTCTATTCTAATCTTAAGGACTTCACTTGATCCTCCTTGGTCTGAGTTAGAACTCCATTTGAGTGGTGATGAGTTTTTGAGGTGTTATTTGAAAGAGTGTGTGTTTCGGCTATATATAGGGTTTGAAAACCCTTAGTGCCCAAGTTTTACACCTTGGAGGCCAAGAATACTTGGTGTAGAGATCAAGTGCTATAGGTAGATGACTAAGGAAGGCAAAAGGTAATTCACGAAAGCTAGGAGAGTAGTTATGCAAGGTGGTGAAGGTGTATGAGGGTTCGGTTGGACAAGGGTGATAAAGAGGTGACAAGGTCAAACTTGGTGGCCAAGGTGGTGATGGAGGTGCTTGGTTTCTTGCTTAGTGACATGGTGGTGAGGTCATGGTGATGCTTGAGGTGGTTGGTTGCTTAAAAATGGGTCAAAATGAATCTAAAGGTGTCGGGTTGGTTTTTGGTTTCGGGTTATGATTTTTAGGATTGAATTCGAGTTAAGGTTAGGGTTTAAGATAGTTTAATGTTAGGATTAGGGTTTAGGATTAAGGTATAGGGTTTAGGATTAAGATTTAGGATTTAGTTTTAAGGTTTAGGATTTAGTTTTAGGTTTAAAGTAAAATTAGGGTTTTAGGGTTTCGTTTAGGGTTTAGGGTTTTAGATTAGGGTTTTAAGATGACTTAGGGTTTAGGTTTAGGGTTTAGAAGTCATGCATTAAGTGCTTGTACCTTGTGTTAAAGTGGTAGTAAGAAACTAAAGTGATTTAAGAGGTAAAATGACCTAGTTTAGGTTTCTTGCATTATTGACTTGTACATTGGGCTTAGGGAAAGGGTAACTTGATATAGGAGGAAAGAAATTGCAAATGTTGTGAGTGTTACACTTGTACACATGCTGAAGGTATGCACATTCATTTTAAATGAATACATTACATATAATTAGGGTTTTGATATAAATATTAATGAATAAAGTCTGTTTTGATATAACGTTGTAAATGGTAAGTTAAATAGATAATGTACTTGGTAAAATGATATTAAGATATAGACTTGACACATTAGGATATTGACATGAAATAAACATAGATATAAATGGCATTGGTAGAGGTTGCATGAGCTCGTTTACTTTAGAGATGCAAGTTACGTTGCATAATGAGATAAAGAAAAAATTTCCCTGTAAAAAGGTGGTATATATAATAGATGGATATTATAATGCATCTAATTTAATAGATGGATAATTACATTGATGAAAATTACTGGTTGTTATAGTCTCCATCCCTTAAAAGAAATCTCGTCTCGAGATTTAGTTAGATGCCGGAGTGATGTTTGAAAACAGATGTGGATACTTGGCACTAACAAAGTGTTAAACCATCAGGATTTGTCATGCACCACTTAAAGGTGAAAGGTTTCACTAACTACTGCTAGTTGGTTTATTACTACTGGCTAAGTTTAAGAGTTTCAAAAATTGTCTTTGATTCATTATTCTTAATTAGATATGCCGTCATAGCAGGTAATTTGAGACATTGGAAGGTTGGATTAGTAGTTGTAGTAATATGTAATTTGTAGTTTTGTAAAGATTTCAAGATTGCTTATCTTTCACAAACCCCTATTGGATTATGAATAAAAAGGGAAGAAGATATCCAAAGATATATTCTTGCAGCATATTATGTGTTGGTGAAATGAGCAGTTACAAAGGAAAATCTAAATTAAGGGGAAGTTTTTTATTTCATTCAGAGAAGATCCACTGATTTTCAACTTCAGGGAGCGTTGATTAAAGCTTTATGATGAGTTTGTACAAGAACATGATTGTTTTGTCATCATCAAATAGGCAATTGTTTGGATTATAGATTTGATGATAACAAAGAAACTAAGTTAATGAACAAAAAAAGGACTAAAACAAAAAAGAAGAATTCAACATATGTGAAAAATGGGAAGGGGAAAATTTACTTTAAAGATCTCCTAAGAGATAAAAATAACAGAAAAAAAAGTCCTTAACGTTTTAAAAGATTTAGTTGTCTAATGTTTATCCTTTGTAAAAGTCTGATGTTCTAACTTGAATATAAATATACATACGACATAATGGTTATCGTAGGCGTGCTTCCAATGAGAGTCTAGACACAGAAAAACGTGTGTGTGTAGAGATGTAGACGTCTATTGTATTGGTGTAGCCTCAAGGATCATCGATCCCTGTTACAGTTAGGTAACCGTATTATCCTGATCAAATAATATTAGGACTAAGTATTTATATGGTAAAACCTTGTTCATAACATTGTTCTTTATGTTTTAATTCCGCTGTACAAAATATGTTATCAATGTTATTAATCCTAGACATAAAGTTCTAAACAAACTTGAGCTAAACGATTCTATCATCAAGACAGATGGTCTTAGGACAAACACATTGAGCTAGTCAATATCATTGGTAATCCAGGAGCTGGAATGTTCACAAGAGCCATGGTCAAATAACTTCGTGCTACTTCAACTCATGAATGTCTTTTTGTAGATTTTCTCTCTGAAGAAGAACCTAAAAAGGTCTCTGAAGCACTACAGCATACCGGATGGGTTGATGCCATGTAAGATGAACTAAACCAATTTTCCAGAAACAAAGTCTAGACATTAGTTCCTGCACCTTATGGTAAAACCATAATTGGCTCAAAATGGGTATTCAGAAACAAAAGAGATGAAACTAGAATTGTCATCAAAAATAAAGCAAGACTTGTAGCTCAAGGCTACAATCAGCAAGAAGGCATAGACTATGATGAAACCTTTGCTCATGTTGCAAGACTTGAAGCAATTAGGATCTTTCTTGCCTTCGCTACTGACATGAACTTCATAGTTTATCAAATGGATGTCAAAAGTGCATTCCTCAATGGTAAACTAAAATTTTTTTATGTCAAACAACCTCTAGGTTTTAAGAGCAGTGAGTTCCCCAACCATATGTGCAAATTAGACAAAATCCTTTATGGACATAAACAAGCTCCAAGAGCATGGTATGAAACTCTCTCAACCTATCTCACTGAACACAAGTTTGTAAGAGGTAAGATAGACAACACTCTGTTTGATTACAAAACTCAAACTGGTGTGATTTTGGTGCAAATCTATATTGATGACATTATCTTTAGGTCCACCAGCACAAAATTGTGCAAACAATTGCTAAACTAGTCGCAACGAAAAGAAATTGATATGATGGGTGTCCTCACCTATTTCCTTGGATTTCAGATTAAACAATCTAAAAGAGGCATTTCAATCAACCAAGAAAAATATGTCAGGGATCTGCTAAAAAAGTATGACATAAATGGTTCATCAGTGAAAACTCCAATGGTACCCCCTAACAAGTTAGGACCTGATCTCAATGGCAAAGTTGTAAATGAGACTCGGTATAGAGGTATGATTAGATCACTAATGTATCTAACTGCAAGCAGACCTGACATTTAATTCTCAACTTGTCTTTGTGAAAGATATCAAGCAAATCCTAAAGAATCCTACCTTATTGCTATAAGGTAATTTTATGTAACCTAAAAGTACTCCCCATCTTGTCTGTGTATCCTAGAGTTTTAGATTTCGACCTCAAAGGATACTCGGACTCTAACTATGCTGGATGCAACATGGACAGGAAAAGCACCTCAGGTACTTGTCAGTTGCTAGAAGGCAAACTTGTGTGATGGAGTGCTAAAAAGTAGCAATCTGTAGCTATGTCCTCAGTTAAAGCTGAATATGTAGCTCCTGCTAGATGTTGTGCCAACATATTATGGATGAAGAGTTAACTCACTAACTATGATATCATTTATAAGAAGGTACCCATATTTTCTGATAAGTGCTATTACCATTTCAAACAATCCAGTTCTGTACTCAAGAATAAATCATATTGATATCATATATCATTTTATCAAAGATCATATTCTAAAAGGGAACATTGAATTACATTTCATTCCCACTCAATATCAACTTGATGATATATTCACCAAGCCTTTAGATGAGCCAACTTTCAAAAGATTGATTGTTAAACTAGGTATGCTGAACATTGATTCAAAACATGAAGCTTCATTACTGCTTGAAGAAAACTGAGGCTTTAGCAATTTCATCCTAAACTGAACAAACATTCATGTTAAATGCCAGTTCAGTTTTTGCTTAAGTAAAGTACTGCGGAAAATAAAAAAAATCAATCACATATGTCTCATTCATGGATTTGTATGAGCATGTGTGGTTTTGTCGCCTTCACTGGAGCACAGATATTGGTTAAGTCAAGAAATGAACAAAACTAGTTCATTTTCATCAGTTCAGTTTAGACAAATAATTTTATCTAAATCTTCAGCTATCTCTCGAGTGAAGTAACTAAGCAATCATATATGTCTCATTTATGGATTTGCATGAACATTTATGGTTTGTCGCCTTCACTGGAAGATTGATGATAATAAAGATTACAATAATATGTTCAGCATGACATAACATCAAACCTGAACCTAGTCCAGCTTTTTCAAACATCAATCTAAAGGTCAGTTTTTTTTAAATGTGTGATTTTTAACATTAATATATTTAATATATTAAAAGAAGAAATCCAAAAGTTAGAATGACCTCATCATCTTTCTCTCACCTACTTTTGTAGTTGAATAGACGGATGTTCACTGTTCTAGGTGTCAGGTGCATTCTTTGCTGACTTTCATTAAATACAAAGTTTAGCACATATGTTGAAAACAAACCCTAAACATTCTCATAACTTCACAACCTCAAACGATAATTACAATTTCTCAAAGAAAAATTGTAACTTCACCAATCATATATATCACAACAAATCATTCAACAACTCACTTTTCACAATCTTATCAACAACACATACACACCCCTCAAACCAAATCAAATCTCCAAAACCCTAACTATCCACAATGGCAGAATCATCATCACATAATACCTCATCACCTGAAATCACTCCCAAAGAAGAACCTGTCACTCTTGACAAACCTGAAAGCCCAAACCCTTTCTTACCTGCAAATCAGGTGGAGTTCACCTTTGAGGAGATTGCCTTACCACCAACAATGAAGTTGCACTTCTATATCCCACACACCCTAACCAATAATACTTTAAGGATGTGCAGGTAATAGGAAATAAACAAAAAATAAAAGAAGATCCTAGGCAGAATCCATTCTAAATGCTGTCTAAAAGAAGCATTTACAAGAGCCCCAACTCAATACAAAGAGTACGTGAGTGAACTTTAGTATACAACAAAGACCTTAGAAGACTCTAAGGTTTGGATATCCACTCCCACAGGTGGAATTAGAGGAGACATAGGTATTACCACTTTTAAAAATGCTCTTAGGGCACAATACCTACCTCACTCAAGTATGTATGTTTCCCCACCCTCTATAACAACAGTAAGATTATGGTTTGCAACAATAAGATACAACGGGGAGATTGGGGTAAAAAGAACTCTCAAAAAGAGTTGTCTTCCTCCTAGGTGGAGGTTGCTGATGGGTCAAATCATTCAGTGTTATGGTGTAAAACAGGTGGCCACGAATCAAATATCAATAAGATCCACTATCATGTATTGTCTTTCCACGGGTATAGCGGAAGATTTACTAAGTTAATATGGGAGGATCTAATTCATAAGCTGAACAAGAAGACTAAGGAAAAGATTGTTCCCTATCCTAGGTTTATATCTCTTCTACTTGAACATAAGATGCCTGAATATGATAATGAGGAGCTCACCATAAACCCCACTCAGGTCTTTAGTGTTCACAACTGGACACTAAAGGAAAACTAACCTAAAGAACCTCCCTTTACTACCCACATGAAGGCCATCTACAAGTTAGATGTGCTTGTGATCTCTAAAGCTCTAAAACCTTCCTCACAAACTAAGGAGGTTCCCCAAGGCAAAAAGCCAGGAGCTAAAAGTAAATTTAGAAGAAAACAATCTTCAAAACATACATCTGAGTCCCAAACCGAGGCATCAAAATCTAAAACTGGCCAATCAGAAATAGAAACTATGTCCATTTCGTCCAAGGATAAAAGACCAAGCCATCTTTCACCTCCCACTCTAGTGGTTGGTGAAATGCATAAAGAGACACAACAAGCAACTGGTGGCCCAACATCTTTAGGGGCCTCCAGTGAAGAAAGAGCCCACCCTCAGCTTAGTAGTGGTAAGTCTGCATTTAACTCTTATTGAACCTGTTTATTCAGCTTCTTTCATTTGCACTCTGAGTCTGCATCAGGACATGATGCTTCAGCATATTCCACAACTGAAGCTGATCCTGGATTATCTGCTCCTAATGATTCCATATCTTCATAACATGATATGGATGAAGGAACCAAAAACTATTCTGTTAATACAAATATTCGCGCAAAAACAATATTTATATTTAATGATCTTCATGTTTTGATAATAACAAATATAATGTCATACTACGTAAAAGTTTACGTAAACAAGTTATTTAGTCGAAAGTTTACTTGACGACAACAAATCACTTAAGGTATGAATATGACATTATTAAACATAGTTAATGATCAAAAAAAATTATCATTTGCATAAAGCCTTATCTAATCAGATGATTTAATGTAACACATGATTAGTTAAAGCTAGTATAATAATCATGTAAGACAAAATAAGATTAACCATAAGTGAAAACAATATTTCCAAATCTTTTCAAATCTTCCTAAATCTAGAAAATCTTTCCTTATTAGTGATAAGAAATATTTTGTTCTAGAAGAATCTAATAAACTAGTTTTATTAAGTACAAAACAATATTTTGTATAGATTTGGGGTTAATCACAAACTGACAAATGTTGTCCCAGCTCCACCCACAATCCCAACCAAATACAAGGGAGCGGAATCCAGCAAATGGTGGATCCGTGAGTCGTACGGACTAGCTAGTTGGGACAGATTTGAATTTTAAAGGCTTACCTATAAATAGCAACCTTAAGCTTTCATTTTAAACAACTCTTGACAAATATTTTCATATACATCTTTTATCTTTTATATTCTTTGATCATGTATACTTGTTTAAATAATCCAATATAAGTTGATCACTCATTCCACTCTTTAGTGAAGAACACTCAAGAAGACGTCAAGCTTCAAGTGTTAATAGTTAAAGTTATGTTCACAATGTTTGTGATAATCATTCACCTTGTATATCTTGTGTTAGTGTGATGTTGTATCAGATGTGATGAATAGGTTATTAATTTTAGGCCAAAAAATTACATAAGGGTGTAGATGGTTCTATCTCGAAGTAAACTCATTATTAGCTTAGTAACAAGGAAAAGTGTAAGCGATGTGTATCGATTTTCCTCCGCCTAAAAGAGCTTGTTGAATAGTGAAATAACTCTCAAGTGGTACTTGGGTAGTGATAGGAGCGAAGAGGAGCTTCCGTGCGAACCACTATAAATCATTGTGTCATTCGTTTGATCTTTCTTACCTTTACTTGTTCATATTTCGTAGATTACTTATATACTTATTGAATTGCTATCATATACACTTGTGTATATATCTTGAGTTCACATAAGTCAATAATCTAAGTTTTAATTTAAAACGGTAAAAACAATTCAAGCCCCCTTCTAGTTTCCACAATTGGTATCAGAAGCTAAGGTCACCCAAGATCTTTAATGTGTATTGTATATTAAAGCTTGAATCTATACCCCCCCACCCCCCTAAGGGAATTTTTTTCGGAAATAAATTTCTAGAAGGGAAATCTATTCAAAGACCACTCTTTTTGAAGGTGGATCATTTTATATATTGGAAAAATAGATTTGAAACTTATGTGAAAGTAAAAGATTTAGATCTTTGGCATATTATCTTAAATGGTAATTTTCCACTGGTTGCTAAAAATGAAGTTACCCAAATTTTAGAAATAGTTCCTTTTAAACAATAAGATGATGATCTTAAAAAGAAACTTGCTAAAAATAACGAAGCTAAAATGGTTCTTTATAATGCTTTACCTAAAAAGGAATACGAAAGAATTTTTATGTGTAAAACGGCAAAAGATATTTGGCAATCGTTGTTAATCACACATCAAGGTAATAGCCAAGTAAAGGATAATAAATTGATCTTCTTGTTCAACAATATGAACAATTTACTATCCTTGAAGAAGAATTATTGATAGCGGTTTTGCTAGATTTAACACTATTATTACTAGTCTTAAAGCTCTTGATGAAGGTTTCTTTAGCAAGAACTATGTTAGGAAGTTTCTTAGGCTCTACATCCTAAATGAGAGCAAGTCCACGGCGATTGAAGAATCAAAAGAGTTGCCCTCATCAACTTGCTCTAAATGATTCTTTATCGGCAATCTAAAAGTCCTGAAGTAAGTCCATGAAAAAGATTCTGAGAATCTATAGAGGCAAAAGGAAGAATTAAGTCCATTCGGCTTGAACAGCAAGAAATAGTCTAGTGATGATAAAAAATTCGACATCCGAAGCGATGACGAAGAATATTCTATTGGCCATAAGTAACCTTAAAAAAGTTCCTTAGAAGAAAGGTTTCCAACAAAGGGAATATAAAAGAAAGGTAAGTAGTAACCAAAAATATTTTAGATGCGGTGATCCAAATCAACTCATTGGCGATTGTCCAAAACCATCTCGCAACAAAGATCAAAAGGCCTTCATTGGAGGTTCTTGGAGCCGATGGTAAAAATTACGACGAAGACAAAAACTAACAATGACACTTGTCAATTAATGGCTCACTCGCAACAATGAGGCAACTCTTAACTCTTAATATTATAGTGATAACGTCATCTCTCTTGATAGAATGAAGTATGCAAATAGAATACGATACTTATGTTAAAATTAGCTTAAAATCATTAACAAGAATAAAATTTTGAAAACTAAAAGAGATCTTTTAGAAAAAAAAATTTTAGATTGAACGAGAAAATTAAGAAACTTGAGATAAGTAAAGAAATTGAGAATGCGTTTAATCATGGGTGTATGAACTTGAAATCGAAAAAAAACTCTAAAACTTAGGAAATTACTCAAGTTTAATTTGTCTTAAATTTGTACAAAGCGCTAATTCACTAAGAGAAATGTTAAATAATCAAAAGTCACCTAGCTGTAAAATAGGTCTAGGATTTAATAGTAGTAAAGCGTCAATAAGCGGAACTAAAATCATGAGTTTTGTTGAATCGTCCGCTGAAAAAGCGACGGACGGATCCATCATAAAGGTGCACGGATCCACCATGCCTGGATCCGTGAGTCGCACCAATGGTGAAATAGGGACATAACACGTTTTAGTCTACCCATGTCTTTTAGATCGGATTTTTTTATTACTAGGAAGAAACTAATACATAATAGAATTGATGAGTCAAATAAACCGTCTTTAAAACCATCACTCAAAAGCGGTATAGGTTATTTCAAAACCGAGTCTAGATCGAAAACACCTCCGCCTAAGAGAAATATCTCTTCTCAACTAAGACACAACATACCTTAACCTAGAAGAAACTCTAGAGAACCAATTCATCAAAACTTCTATCCTACGAATTGGAACAACCATGAAAGTCAAGGCTTTGTACATATGGGAAATTGTATCCCATTTTAAATCCTAATCAATTGCAACAAATGCAAGGGATGTACAACACTAACATTTTGGACCCATGAATATAGAGACCTAAACTGCTGGAATTAGTTTTTGTAAAAAATAATATGCTGAGAACATGCTTGGAACCGGATGAGTGGATCAAAGATAGTGGTTGCTCTAAACATATGACCGGTAACAAGAGTTTATTCTCTACCTACAAAGCATACGATGGAGGTAATGTTGTTTTTGGAAGTAACTTAAAAGGAAATATCATAGGCAAAGGTACGATCTCTAATGACTCTCTTACTATATCTAATGTAGAACACGTAGATAACTTAGCATTTAACTTACTTAGTGTTGGTCAAATTTATGACAATAAGTGTCAAGTCTTATTCACGAAAGAAGGTAGTGAAATAATTAAAGATGGTAAAATCATAGGAAACGGGATTAGGGTTTATACGTAATGAAATTAGGAAATAAGTCTCAAGACAAATTATGTCTCTCCACGGTAGTGGATAATTCCATCTTATGGCATAGAAGACTTGGCCATGCAAATATACGTTTAATTCAATCATTGTCATCTAAAGAATTAATTAGAAACTTACCTAAGCTAAAATCAAGATAAATATGTTTTGATGATGCTGCAAAATTAGAAGCAAGCACATGCAAGTCATAAAGCTAAAAATATGGTTTCCACTAAAAGATGTTTAGAATTATTACATATGGACTTATTTGGTCCATCGACAATTAAAAGCTATGGAGGTAATCTATACACCTTAGTTGTAGTAGATGATTATTCTAGGTATACATGGACTAGATTTCTAAAGACTAAAAATGAAGCTTTTGAGAAATTTGAAATATTAAGTAGGAAAATTCAAAACCAACTAGGTAGTTCTATAATATCTATTAGAACAGACCATGGTCGGGAATTTAGTAATGAAGTACAATTCGGAGCTTATTGTGATGCACAAGGCATTACTCATAACTTCTCGGCTCCACATACTCCACAGTCAAATGGGGTAGTAGAAAGAAAGAATATGACCTTACAAGAGATGACTAGGACTATGCTTAATAAACAACCCATTCCACAAAAGTTTTGGTGTAATGCCGTTGATACGTCAACTTATATACTAAATAGAATTTTAATTTGACCAATACTAGGCAAAACCCCTTATGAAATATTTAGAGTTAGAAAACCCTCTTTAGAATATTTTAAAGTATTTGGAAGCAAGTTCTTCATTTTGAATACTAAAGACTATCTAACCAAGTTTGACCTAAAGTCATACGAAGATTTTTTCAAAGGTATTCTCAAAATAGTAAAGCTTATGTAAT
>BQNB010094597.1:0-24076 GCA_026074375.1 Tanacetum coccineum
TTTAAACGTAACGAATAAAATTTAAAGTAGATGACCGGAGTGGGTTGGAATACTAACCGGGAATTTACGGGGTGTGACAGATCTCAAGTTGACTAATGTCTTGTATGTTCCGGAGATTCGCAAGAATCTTGTGTCCGGTTGGCTTTTAAACAAGTTTGGTTTTTATCTAAGAATCAAATGTATGTTGGTAAGGGTTATGCCATGAATGGTATGTTTAAGCTCAATGTAATGGTTGTCAAGAATGAAATCAATAAAATGAACTCTTCTGCTTACTTGATTGAGTCTTCTAATGTGTGGCGTGGTCGTCTTGGACATGTAAATTTTAATTCGATGCATCGTTTAATTAAAATTAATAGCATACCAAACTGCCATATTGATTCTAAATATAAATGTGAAACTTGTGTTGAAGCCAAACTAACAAGAACACCTTTCAAATCGGTTAAGCGAACAACCGAACCACTTGATATGATACACACAGACATATGTGATTTGAAATCACTACCCACGAAGGGTGGCAATAAGTACTTTATCACGTTTATTAATGATTGTACAAAGTATTGCTATGTTTACTTGTTGAAAAGTAAAGATGAAGCTATAGACAAGTTTGTTTTATACAAAACCGAAGTTGAGAATCAACTTGGTAAGAAAATCAAGGTTGTACGAAGTGATAGAGGAGGTGTGACCCTTTGAACCTTCCCTTGTGAGATACACTTAGATCAACTCGGCTGATTTATAGCACCCACCTTGGCTTGATAACGAAGCTAGGGTTTAACTATAAAAGGGAGGCCTCTCATTCAGTTTGAAACACACAGAAACGCAATACTCCAATACCAGGAAATTGAGCCGCCAGTTCGCAGCTTTTTGCCAGCAGTTCCATCGCTCAGAATCACTCGACCTTTCCGTAATCTTTCAGGTCAGATTGTCTAGTCCGGCTGTACAACAGCTTTGGACGTTGTACCCTGGGAAACAGACGGCGAATCTGTTTTAAGGGAATCGTGTTAAACACGAGCCTCGTTCTTTTACTGCTTTAATTATCTGTTAATTCTTTCGATTTATTTACTTGTTAATGTTATTCGATTTACGCTATTAAAAGTATGCAGGTTTCCCAACAGAATGTTAATCGGGTTATGATCTAATACTAATAATTAAAACTTGCATTAGGTTTGGATCTCCGAATATTACTCTTTCATACACAAATTGCATCCATAGTGACATTAGTGTTCCTAAAATACATTAGTGCACTTTCTTGAATGGAACGAGCTATAAAATCCCTTTAGATTCTACTCAAAATCTTTATTTTGAACTTTAGAAGATCATTTTCCATTAAGAAAAATAACCTTTAATATTCAAAATGAACATGTTGGTCATGTTGAGATTGTTGTGAATAAAAATTTAATCTAAAATAATGCTAACTTTTTAAAATGATGGCTCACTTTTGCTTTCTTACTCACAACAACCTCAAGTCATTTTGAACATTAGAAAATGCTTTTCCTAAAAAATATAATCAGGTACGAGCCAAGATATATAAATTACTTCATTACATAAAAGCTATAACAGCTCAATTACAACCTTTGACTTATTAAAACAAAAAACATAACAGCACAACAAATCACTAACACATCACACGACTCTGTAGTCTCAATGCCATTTTAGTCGCCCTTCACAATCACTTGTTAGACATTGCTGTAACCTTAACCCAAGCAGGCCTGGAAAGAATATCAGATGCCCACGCACTAACATGTGGACGCGCATCAAACAACCTCTTTACGTTAGTCCTAAACAAGTAATACATGGTTGGTAAGTGGTGGAGATCGGCCAACGTGAAGCTATCTCCACCCAAATACTTGCTCTTTGTTAGTCGTAATTCGTAAACGTCAAGGATATCAGCTAGCTTTTTTTCAGACTCAGCCACTATGGCCTCATCAGTTGTTGCTCCACGCATCGGAAAGATAATTAGCTGATATACTAGCTTTGAAGATGCCGGGTCGTATTTCTGACCCTCTACTTCGCTCCACACAGTTTGTATCGCGGATTTCTTTGGATCTTTTGATATTAGTGGTGTTCCCTGATCGGTGTAAGCCTCTGCTATGTACTTTGTAATTGCCCTTGATTCTATAACAAGCAGAAAATCATATAAGCAAGATGTTCCAAAATAACTTGCATATAAAATTAAAATATGTAATATGTTGCACTGTGTTCCTGAGCTTTTATTTAGAGAAGAAAAAGGTACCGAATAGGTTGAGATCGCCATCCTCATACACTGGAACTTGACCGAATGGCTGCACATACAAACATTCATATGTTATAGTCATATCCATAAACTTAATAAGACCACTATACATACCCAAATAATACTTAAGAAATCGAATGATAGAGGTAAATAGTACGTTGCGAGCAAGGAACTGAGGTGTCTTCTGTTCCTTGCTGACCAAGTCTACAGAAACGAACTCAAAGTCGAGATCCTTCTCAGCTAAAGCAGCAAGAACACGAAACGTTGCGGTTGAACCTACAAGTCCATGCAGTTTGATCCCCATTTTAGTAGTTTGATAGAAAATTTTAAGGATTTAAAGAATTGAAGTTGAAGTTGTGATTATAACATGTCAAGGTAGGGAGTATATATAAATGATAATTTGAGAATATTAGTTAACGAGTTGTAGTGTGTATGAATATTTAAATTTAAATATTTTCGTTCATTTTTTATTAAGCATTTTGATAATAATTTTGTGTTGACTATGTATTTTAAGCCTTTGTAAGACGATGTTAATCACGTTATTGGATATTAAATTTGAGTAATGCCGAATATGCCTCTCTATCCTGTCCCAAATTAAATCGGAGAATCCGTCCAAAAATCGATTTAGATCCATTTTTTAAGGGAGCATTAGGTGCCCAAAACGTCGTCATTAATGGCGTGGTTTTTGAGTCATTGCATGCCTCACGTTGATTGTTTTACAAGAGGAAATACCTTGGTTGGGACAATGGTGTTTATGATATTCCAACAAAACGATGAACATTTTTTAAATGTTCCAATTACATTTTAACTGAAACATACAAGCATGGGAAAACAATCATTCACCACTTATGCAAAAAGATAGACTTGAATTTTTCGCAATAACAAAAACCCTAATTTGAAGAACATTGATAATCCTTATAATAAAGAACTGGAAAGAATTGCTACATCCTTCTATGTCTCGAGTTTCCCATAATCGCTTGATGCAAAGGGTTTGTGGAACGCCTGTATGCCATACGGAATTGTGGATGCTTTTATAGTTAACAAACGCTCCAAAGGAGGTAAATGATTTGGATTTATCCGTTTTCTTGGAATTAAAGATGCTAATGAATTTGTTCGATCTCTTTCAAACATTTGGATCGGGAACTTTCACTTATATGTGGCCATCGCCCTTTTCCAAAGAGGTAATACTTATGTATCTCAACCTGTTAATCGACCATGCGAAGAACGAAAACCCAAAAACTGAATCTATCCCTAAACCTGAAGCTAACCCTAACTTCCCATACCATCAATCACACACAACCAAACCTCTCTACGATGATGTTATCCACAATAAACAAAAACCTACTATAACCTCTCATACCCCTGACATTGTTCGAACCATTAGCCTTATTGACAATGATCTTATCACCATTGAAGATCCATCAACAGTTCTTTTGTTGAAACTAAATGAAGCGGACACTTTGAGTAACATGTACGCAATTTTTAAAAGTGAAGGTTTCATGGATTTGTCAATTCACCATGTTGGGGGTCTCTGGATTTGGATTCAATTTTCTTCGCCAGTATCATGCTCAAAATTTTGTGAGAATGCCAACATGAAAAGCCTATATTCCTACCTTCCTTCAAGGTGGATGAACGCATGATATGGATCGAAATTAGTGGATTGCCTTTTTGTGCTTGGGGTTCAAATGCCTACAAGAAAGTGGCATCCTTATTTTGTAAATTCAAGTTTTTTGAAGACGAAGAATCCACTGCCATGTCATTGGGAAAAGTTTTCATATCTACCAGGTCTTATAAGCAGGTTTCTGAAACTATCAAAGTTGAAGTTAACAGAGAGATCTTTGATATTTATGTGCATGAAATAGGTACTTGGAACATAAACATCGATGATAACACCAGTGATTCGTCGTCCCACTCGGATGTCAATCACTTAGACAAAAAAGATATCTCGGTGGAGGACAAACTTGATGATGATTTGGACGACCTAAATGGCATGTTGAACAACTTGAACCAAGCTACCAAAAAAGAAGAGACTCCGTTCGAATCTCCTTATGACATCAATACTGATGAGCCTCTAAAACAGGAAGAATACGAGATATGTAAACAACCAGATGAAGAGTTCATCAAAGTCAGTGAATCATCAGACTTAAGTCGTCCACCTGGCTTCGAAAATACGAAAAGGAGCTCTTCTAATAACAGCAAATACTCCACCAATTTTGCCAGACATCAAAGGTATTTCACTTATTCATGAGCTATATAAAATTATTAAAGTTGGGACCACATTAGGATATGATGTTAGAGGGTGCAAAAAGTCCCTTAATAGAATGATAAACGGAATCGGTGTGCACATTGTGGATAAATGAATATCTTATCTATCAATAGTTGTGGTACGAAGAAAAGGCGTAAGAGTGTTTGGATCAAAGATATGTGTGTTAAACATAACGTTCATTTCCTCGGTATTCAAGAATCAAAAATGACCCGTCTTGAGCTTTTTCGACTTAAGTCTATGTGGGGCAATATCAACTTTGATTACGCTTGTAGTATGGCTCGTGGTAGATCGGGTGGCTTGATTTCCATGTGGGATTCGAACATGTTCTCAAAAGATACTATTTGGTGTGATGATCATTTCATAATTGTTAAAGGGCATTAGAATAATGCGGTTGGAGATTGATTCATGATTAATATATATGGTCCTCAAGAGTCTTCGGCTAAGTCACACCTTTGGAATCGTATTGCTGATTTCATGAACGAGCATAATGAAAAATTTATTCTTTTTGGTGATATGAATACGGTTTGGCATGAAAATGAAAGGTCTGGTTCTCTATTTTCTTGTATTGAGGCTGATCATTTTAACTCTTTTATCGATTCCACATGTCTTATCGATCTTACCATGGGAGGTCGTTACTTTACTTGGATGAATAAAGCAGGTACTAAACTCAACAAACTTGATAGATTCCTTATCTCTGAAGGTATCTGACATTGGTTTCGTGGTGAGTATAGTATATATCTCTATAGTGCAAACTTTCACTAACCAAGATACCTAAAGTAATTAATCATTAGGAAAGTAATTTAATACATGGGTCGTAATTCATCGAAGAAGTCAGTGATTGAGATTTGGTGATAATTCAGTTTCGAGTAAAAAAAAAAAGAATGGTTAAGAAGATTTTTGACTTTGAATTATACTACAATTTAATAGCACAATTAAAACTTTATAGAAACGATTAAAGAAACTAAAAATCTGATTTAACTCGCACAAAAAATTAACAACATGTGAATTAAAAACGTGAGCTAAAACGAGAATTTTAAAATCTAAGCACTTCTCAATGCACTTCTAATAACAAATTTAATGCCTAAAAATCACAAATTTAAAAAGAAAATTTTAGGAAAAAGAATTTCAAATTTTTAACTATTTTTGTATTTTTTATGAATTTTTAAAGAAAAATGAATTAACAAAAATAAACTTTTTCTAAAAATTAACACTAAAATTTTACTTTTATTTTTCAAAAATACTAGATTTAAAAAGAAAATTTTCACAAAAATAATCAAAAAATTTCAGCTATTTTTCTATTTTTTATGAATTATTTAAGAAAAAGAAATTAACTAAAATCTAATTAAATTCTTAGAAAATACAAATTAAACTGGAAAAATAAGGAAAAATGGTTTTTATAAACTAGAAAGGTGTAGAAACCGAATGGAACAAAAAGCCCTAATTTTTATACCCTAATTGAAACCTAATTTTATCAATTAAAACTGAACCCTAATTTTATTTAACTAATATTAAAAATATAAAACCTATTTTATTTAACCTAAAAAAAATAGGGTAGAAAGTGTTATAAACGAAAACAAAAGGTAGGCGGTGTAACTATTTGGAATTTACACTTTAGTGTAAATGATTAACCCTATACTATTGAAAATGTACAATTAAGACCTCGCGACTCAGCTTATTTTTGGCTTATTAAAAATTGAGATTCAGCTAAAACTTAAAACTACAAAGTTATAGAAGAGCTTATTCACAACAACTTTAACAAAGGCACTTGCTAATTTTATCAACAGAATAAGCTAAAAACTTAGCTTTTTAAATCTGTTCACAGAAACAAGAGGTTTACTAGATTTTTCAAACTTTAGCTTAAATCTAGCTTATTTCTACATGAAAGTGAAAAACAAAAGAAGCTATATGGAGTCTAAGATGTGTACTAAGGATATCCAAAAAGAAATAAGCTGCTAGTTAACAAAAATAACAAGGAATTTGCTATTGAAAAGTACAAAGTTCAGGCTTAACTGAGATTAAGCTAAATCTAATAAGCTAAAACACTTATTTCTAAACCTTAGAAGCTAAATTTTTGGGAATAAGCTATGCTATGGTTATTAAGCAAACCTAGATAAAAGGTTTCTAAAAATTACAACTAGAAATAAGAAATCAATAAGAAAATAAGCTAGAACTCTTAAACTGCTGCTATACTACCTTTGCCAGAATCTAAAAGCTAATCAACAGCTTATTATTGAAGGTTTAAAGCTTATCTATACTAAACTAATGGAGAACTATGGAAATGCTTTAAAATCAAATTCTAACTCCTAATTACTAAAGCTAAAAAATGGCTAGAAAAGTAAAGAGCTACAACAGTATTAACTGAGTTAATACTTGTTGTAGCTGATATACTTGGTAAAGTACTAAGTGCAGGCCTAAACTCCTACTTTAAAACTCATACACTAACTGTCTAAATGTATTTAAACCTACATTAACTAATATTGATCCCTAGAATGCTAAACATCACTAAGCTCTAAAATCACTCAAACACTTAAACTGCCCTGGTGCTAAGCTCAACTTTTTGAACTTAAATTCTTTGACAATCTACAAACTAACTTTCAAAACTTGTTTAAAACTTGTTAATACTACTTAACTCAACTTAGTAACAAGTTTGGACAGAATGTTATTGACTTTAAAGGTCAAATAGAGCTTGAACCAAACACTCCCTAAACAAAACTGTCAAAGCTAAAATTCACTCAAAATCTCTTTTAATACTAAAACAGCTAAACCTTTATATCTAATCTTACTATAACTAAACTATCTAAGCTATTTTAACTCTAAAATACCTAGCTTATTAATAAGAAATAAACACTTTCTCTCCTAGCCACTTCCTACAATTTGACAGAATTGTAAAATAATGAAACCTAAATGAATTTTGACTTAGACAGCTTAAAACTATTACATCTATAATCTAATCTAAGCAAAATGAGCAGGATTAAGCATAAGATTCCAAAAGAATAAGCTAAATGAATTAAGCAAAGTAAATGCCAAAATGAAATCTAGATTATAAAACCTGAGAATTGACGAATCTTCACACTTAAGCTATCCAAGAGAAGAAGCTTAAGTGTTCCTAATGGCTTCCAAAGCCTCTAAACCTGAGCTTAAAAGCTCAATAAGCTATATTAGCTTATTACTCCTTGTAGCTCAATATTGAACCCAATGAACTCAGGTTATCATACTTTGATGTAAATTGTATAAAATGAGTAAATGAAACACTAAAAACAGAGTTTTGACTAAATGTGAGCTTATTAACAAGTTTAAGCTCAAAAGAGCTTATTAGAGCTTATTAGGTAAAAAACAGCTTAATTTTGAAATCAAAGAACAAAGATACTTAAGAACTGAATTATATTGCTCAAACTAGTAAAGTACAAACTAAAGGAAACAAAGTACAAGTGCTTAAAGCCAAATTTGAAAAACTCAAATGAAAATGCTTAAAAATAAGGAAAAATTACAAACTGAAAATTTAACTTGCTAACTAACTCAAAAAACTGCTCTCCGCCACAATGGGCTTACAATAGCTTAAATAGAAGAAATTATAGAGAGATAATGATGAGAGTGATGAGAGCTTGTTCATTTCTAGCCATCGATCTTTTTGAACTTGAATTCAAACCGTTGGATCGTTTTAATGAGGTGTTCGGGCCAATAGTATGTTGCCACGTGTCTCAAATGACGTGGAGATGCTTTAATACGAGGTGGGGTGAGCTTGTAGAGACGGGAGAAGGGTTTTAGGGTGGTTTGGGTTTTCTCGAATTTTGGCGGGAAAGTTGGTTAGGAAGTGGTTAGGAGGATTTTGACCCGCGTCTTGTTTGAATCTTTAGTGGAATTGCATAAGTGGTCCTTGTGTTTTGAATTTCCATCGTTTATATGTAAAAAGTTACTTCAAAATGTCCATATTGGCCCTTTGTTTATTATCTTCCTTTTTCCTTTTGAAAAACAACTTTAATCTTCTGCAATTTTGGCCCTTTGACTTTTAATCATCCAAATGAGCCTTTAAACTTTTGAAACTTGTCAACATTGATCCTTGGGCTTTCAATTTGAGCTTCATTGAATTTCTTTTCTTATTGTATCGGGCTGATCCGGCTTTGATTGATTTGGCTTCCCGTCTTCACTCTTTGTCTTGTCTTTTTCGTTTCTTGTCGGTTTTTGACTGATTTTGCTCACTTTTGCCTTTATTATCCTTTCCTGCATAATAGACACAAAAGCACACAATTTTCTATCCTTTTGGCATTTTCTTGGCTTTATTTGGCAAAATCCCGGGTAATTTATATATACAATTAAGCATTTATCAGACATCATAATCACGGCTATTGATCGAATGTGGTCAGATCATTCTCCTATTCTCCTTCACGTTAAGAAATCTAATTTTGGTCCTTCTCCTTTTAAATTCTATAATTCATGGTTAAATAGGGACGGTTTTGATGATCTCATTAAGTCCACATGGTATTCTATGGATACTAGTAATAGAAACTGTAATATCACGTCTTATCATAAACTAAGAGGTCTTAAAACCGCTATTAAAAATGGCAGGCTGAAGTTAGGAAGAATGACAAGTCTCAAAAACATGTTATCTTATCAGAGATTAAAGATATTGAGAAAAAGATCGATGACGGTTTAGCGAGTACTTCCGATCGTGAAAAAAGGATTACACTCCTTCAAAACATTGATAAGTTGGACAACCTTGAAGCTCTCGATTTAATTCAAAAAGCTCTCATCAAATGGGATATAGAGGGTGATGAAAATTTTAAGTTTTTTCACAGGATGATTAATAGCAAAAGGAGATCTTAAGCGATTACCGGTATTTTGCACGATGGAGTTTGGATTTTAGAACCTCCTCTCATTAAGGAAGTTTTCCTTAATTACTACAAAGATAAGTTCCAAGCTCATGATTCTCATGTGGGTTTTCCCCGATGAACCATTCTTCTACTCTAAGTCCTATTGATAGCGAATTCTTGGAGTCACAAATCTCGTTAGACGAAGTGAAAAATGATGTTTGGGATTGTGGAAGTAACAAAGCCCCAGGTTTAGACGGTTTTTCTTTCGCCTTTATTAAGAAGTATTAGGACCTCATGAAGAGAGATATTTTCAAATTTATCAAATCTTTCTTTGTCACAGGATCATTGCCTCAAGGTGCCAATTCCTCTTTTTTCATGCTTATCCTGAAGATCAGTAACCCCATCTCTATTAAAGATTTTCGCCCAATTTCGCTCATTGGTACTCATTACAAGATTATTGCCAAAATTCTTGCTAATCATCTTTCTAAAGTGATTGATAAGGTTGTTAGTAAAGAACAGTCTGCCTTCATTTTGGGTCATTAAATTCTTGATGGTCCTCTTATTATTAGTGATCATTCAGTGGTACAAAAAAGGAAGAAAAAGATGTTAATCTTCAAGGTGGATTTCGAAAAAGCTTTTGACTCGGTTAGTTAGAAATACTTGGACTTCATTCTTTATAGCCTCAACTTTGGTTCTAAATGGCGTTCATGGATTAGAGCTTGTCTTCGCTCCTCTAGATCCTCTATTTTGATTAACGGTAACCCTACTTCTGAATTTTCAATTAAACGTGGGTTAAGGCAAGGAGATCCCCTATCTCTTTTCCTTTTTATTCTTGTTATGGAAGGCCTCCACTGTGCTTTGTCTAACACAGTCAGTTCCGGGCTTATTCGAGTGATCAAACTTGGTTCGTCTGATATTACTTTATCTCACTTGTTTTATGCTGACGACGTAGTTATTACTACGGATTGGAATTCTCGTGACATTGACAATATTATCCGGGTTCTCCATGTTTTCTATCTCGCCTCGGGTCTTAGAATAAATATTCATAAATCCAACATCTATGGAATTGGAGTTTCTAACAATGAAATTTCGTCTTTAGCTAGTAGGACTGGATGTGCTGCAGGTTTTTTCCCTTTCACTTACCTTGGGCTTCCGATTGGTGCTAACATGAATCTTTCTTCTAGTTGGAATATTTTGATTGATCGCTTCCAAAAGAGACTCTCCTCAAGGAAAGCTAACTTATTATCCATAGGAGGGCGTCTCACCCTTATTAAAGCGGTTTTAGGCAGCCTTGGCATATACTACCTCTCAATTTTTAAGGCTCCTGAATCTATTTTGAATACTCTGGAAAGTCTTCGTTCAAAGTTTTTTTGGGGAGGCTCTCAAGATTCTAAGAATATGGCTTGGGTTAAATGGTCTTATGTTCTTCCTTCCTTCGATAAAGGAGGCCTGAACATAGGTAGCTTAAAGAACCTTGCTCTTCTTCAGAAGTGGCGTTGGAGGATGTTCTCTTCTTCAAACACTCTTTGGGTTAATACTATCAAGGCGTTACATGGTCAAGATGGTGGTCTGGATAATCAAGGTTGTAATTTTAATGGCATTTGGTCTAGGATTGTTTGTACTTCTATTTTTCTACACTCGAAAGATATCATCCCTCTTAATTCTTTTCGTTTCAAGGTGGGATGTGGCACCCGTATTTTTGGAAAGACATATGGATTGGTGATTCCCCTCTTCTTACTCGGTACAACAGACTTTACAGATTAGATCAAGACAAAGACTGCTTAATCATCGACCGTATTGTCGACGGACATTGGAAATTGGTATCCAAAACACAGCTTATTTGAGAGACTTACTGATAGAAATAAGCCAGGTTGATATTAGTGTGGACGAGGACACTTGTACTTGGTCGTTGGCTGATGATGGCATATTTTCTGTAAGGAGTTCTCGACATCTCATTGACTCTAAACTCCTTCCCTTTATATTTCCGTCGACTTCATGGGATAATATTCTTCCGCGTAAAGTAAATATTTTCTTATGGAGGTTAACTTTGGACCGGTTGCCTCAGAGGTTAAACCTTTCGTCTCGTGGCATCGATATTCTTACAATATCGTGCTCCTCCTGCAATGGTAATGTTGAGTCTGCTGATCACATTTTCTTTGCATGCGATTTGGCTAAGGATGTTTGGTCTCTTGTTCGTAAATGGTGTGATCTTTCTTCTCCTTCATTTGCGTCTTATGTAGGTTGGAAAAGTTGGTTTTGTTCGTGGCATGTTTTTTAGGTAAAGTCCCGATGTTTATACGTTATTGTGGCGGCTTTTTTCTGGTGGATATGGAGATATCGTAACAGCATCATTTTCTGTGCTCAACCGATGACGAAAGGTGATCTCTTTGATAATATTCGTGCTTCTTCTTTCTCTTGGCTTTCTCATATGGGCCGAATGTCGAGTAATTGGATTGAATGGCTGAAAAAACATTTGTTGCTTGCGGGATCGTGATGGCCGCTTTTTGGTGGTTCAAGCTTTTGTTTTCTATTTGGAACTTTAGCTTCTTTGTCTCTTTTTTATCTTTTTTCCTCGGGGCTTGTTTGTGTCTTCATCAAAAACACTCCGGAGTAAAAACCGGTGGCTCGGCCTCCGAGAGTGGGGATTTTTCTCTAGTCACGGCTAGAGTTTTTTTATCCTTTTTGTAGGTCTCGCAGTTAAAGTCTCGGGTAGAGTCTAGTTCATGTAATTGTCTAGTCTGTACTTTTCTGCTTCTAGCGCCTTGCTAGTAGCATTGTTTTATATTTATATAATATCTCTCTTTGCCGTTTAAAAAAAAGTTATTTTAAATTTTGTTCAAAAAGAAGTTGTTTCAAGTTCATATGCAACAAATAAAAATACTAATTTATCATTTTATTTTTATAATTGTCATTTTAGGACCCACCTGGGTAAAGCTTATTTCTGTAAGTCATTTTAGGAACTTTGTATCTTGCAGATGTCGTATAAAGTGACTACCTCAGCCAACCCAGGTGATCATGTGTATTAGCAAATGTTTGTTTTATGAATTTAAAGCATCGTGTGTACGTCATTGGGTCGAAGTTGTATCGATATCTCACTATGTGCATAATGAATGTATGTGGTGTGTTTATAGTACAACATTTTACCGGGATGAATGTTGTTTATGTATGACTAATGCTATTGTATGATGTTCTCCCAATAAATGACAATACGTGTTCTTCGATCTCTTGCTTTAAAATGTTGCTCATAAACCATGTCTCACTTAGCTTTCAAGCTAACTATTACGTTTATATCTTAGGTTAAGTACGTGATTTGGATGCACAACGGTTTAGTAGCACTTATGAATAAATTGGGAATAAAGATTTGTGCTATATGCTTTAAGTCAGCTGTTATATTTGCTTATGAAAACAATGTAATCCCGCTATGTTGGAACCTTTGTTATGTTTGCTTTCAATTGCGCAGCTATCATGTTACTTTCATGTTTAAGTTGTAATAAAAACATGTCTTTCATTATGCGAAAAATTTCGGGTTATTTTTGTTGAATCCACATCTTTGTTAATGGACCAAGTTGCAACCAGAAGGCGCAAAATCTAGGGGTACGTTACTCAGAAAAGAGATTGTACTTGCATCGCTAGCCCAAGTTTTATGATTATGGACCGATATCGAAATATCGAATCGGTAATAGATAGTCCAATCCAAATGTTAAAAACTTATGTAGTTTTTAGTTAGTGTTTGGCACTAAGCTTTACTGAGTGTTTGAGAGTATTTAGCGTTTATGTTACGAAGTGTATTTGACAACAAGCGGTACTCTAAAGTCTAAACGCTAGTATTTTTTTAACGCTACTAAAACAAGTGTTCAGATTCTAACGCTACTTTGACATCATTGTACACATTTGTAATTCCAGCTAAAGCTGTTATCAAATCTTTCATCAAACGAACAACTACTTATATACTGCTTAAAACTACTACTTGCAGATACTAACGGCTGCTGCTTACAACCAATTTTCATAAAAATATGCAATTCCATAAAAAGTGAGTGATTGGTAAGTCATTAACAATTGTTAATCAACATCAGCTCAACAATCATGACTCAAATAAACCAGGTCAAAAATTACAAACAATCAATAAGCACCAACTCGATCTGAACACAATTAACCTAACGTTCACCATGGAGACATAGCCATAACTTTCAACCAAGCAGGCCTAGAAAGCAAACCAGCAGCCCAGGCGCGTACATGTGGACGCGCCTCAAACAACCTTTTGACCCTCGTATCGTACAAAAAATCAATGTTCGGGATATGATGTAGATCTGCTAGCGTAAAAGTATCTCCTCCCAAGTACTTGCTCTCAGTCAGCCGTTTTTCGTAGACATCAAGTACTTCGGACAGCTGCTTTTCGTAGTCTGCTACTACCCCTGGTGGTCCTGGAATCCGTCCCATTGCTATTTGCATTAGCTTCCATGTTGCTCTATCGAATTTTTGATTTTCCACTTCCATCCACACTGTTTGGATTGCTAACTTTATTGGATCCTTCATTATTAGCTCGGTTCCTTGGTCCGCATATTTACGTGCTATGTATTGTGTGATCGCTCTTGATTCTGTCACATGTTATGATATATTAGGAAACCAATATATAATAGTCATTTAAGATTGATTAGTAATAAAAACTGCTTATTGTTTTACATACGAATGTTTCTGATCAAAGAGCCTCTAGCTATTTATAAACGGGTAAACAGATGAGTTTTTTGCCTTTTCAAGTTAACCGGGAAAGGCAATTTTTTGACTCAGATGTAAGCAGTTTAAGTAACGGGGTACTACGTATTTGACCCATTTTCGGATCCTTTCAGGTTGTTATATCGTACCCAAAATAAGCAGTATGAACTAGCAATAATTAGATAGATAGTGTTCAATTACCGAATAGCGTGATATCACCATCCACAAACGCTGGAACTTGACCAAACGGCTGCAAATATATAAATCATGAACACACGTAAGATACAAAGAAATTTGAAGTCAACGACATGTAAACGAGTCTTGTAATGTAACAATATATGCTCTACTTACGCTCATGGCAAGGTATGCCGGACTTTTGTGTTCTCGTAAACGCATTTTGACTGTCACGAACTCAAAATCGACATCCTTCTCGTAGAGACAAGCTAGAGCACGAAATACTGCGTTTGAACCGATGAAACCGTAAATTTTTACTGTCATATTGTTATTGTAGCTAGTAGTAGCAGCAGCTAATCTTTTAGAAAGATTTGAAGTTATCGTAGTAATAGATTGAAGGGCTGATACTTTGGTGCAAAAATGAAACAATGGACTAGTAGTAGCAGACAATTTTGAATGCAATATTCAAAGTCGCAAAGTGAAAGGGGGTTTAGAATATATAAACATTCAAAGTATTTTTATAAACAGTACTTGCATTATGTAAATTGTCATACTCATTGTTATATTACTTGTTTTTTTCTTTTTAATTTGTCACCTTAAACCCACACAAGACACGTTTTTTCTATTGCAAGGAAGTGAAGTGTGTCGAGGGTTTGAGTTTCACTTTGCCAATTGCCATTGCAACTTAAGACTAAGACCAAGGGTATGTTTGGCGCAATGGACTAAGACTGTAGCTGAGACTAGGGTTGAAGTTGAGGCTGAGGTTAGGGCTTATATTATAAGCCGAATGTTGTAGCTTATATTTTTATAAAGCTGTTTGGTGAATTAGTTTGAGCTGAAACTTAATAATGTAAAATTACATAAAACTATATTAAATTAAATTAAATTCATATATATTTATAGCTTTTACGTGATAATATATTATATTTTGAATGATATTTAAATAATTTGACTAACTATAAGCCCTTATAAACCTTTCTTTTTATGCTTGGGCTTATGGAAACTTATGACTTATAAGTCTTTTCATAAGTTCGCGTGACAAACGAGACTTATTTTATAAGCTGACTTATTTTAGAAGCCCAAGCCCCTTTAAGCCTCTATAAGCCGTGTGCCAAACACAGCCGAAATCTTATGAGTGGTTTTTATGTCGGTCTTCATGTTGGCCATGCATTCATATTTGGGTGTTTGCAAAAACTCGGCCAAAATAATGACCGAGTTGTGTGAGCATGTTTATGTGTATGGATTTAATTGATTTTTGTAGTGTATATTTGTGTTTAAGTGTGGTTTGTTTTTTAGATGTCATCGGTTTCATTATTACACTAACTTGATCATGAAGTTGTCGTAAAGAGCGAAAGCTGATGCGGCAGTGATATTACGGTTTAGTTGTGGTCACCATCACACATAGGGGTGAGCAAACCGGACCGCGGACCGAACCGGATCGGGAAACCGGCCCGAACCTGACCGGCCGGACCGGACCGGACCTATTTCGGTCCGGTCCTCGGTCCATCCTTTTCCTTATTTTTGATCCTCTACCCGGTTTGATCTTACGAAAAAACCAACAATTATGCCTTGTTGGACTGGACCGAACCAAAGACCGAACCGAACCGGACCGACCCGGACCAGACCGGACCATTTCGGTCCGATGTTTTAGCCAAAGTCGATTTCGGTCCGATCCGGTTTGATCGGTCCGGTCCGATTTTCAAACCGTAAGCACCCCTAATCACACAGTCTCCTAAAACCATAAGTTGGATAACTGTCTTCAATCATTCTTTAAAAATCAATATTTAACAAGATATCAACTTTTAATTTTGGTATTTTGTAGTTTACTCTTAGAATAATCAATAATGTATCTAACGAGGTAGAATCGATTCGCGCGTTGCGGTGGGGCAACTTTTTTGATGCGGTTTTTTTGCGGTATATCTTTTTTTGTGAAAAAGTCGGTAGATATTTATTACATATTTGAAAAATGAAGTTTGTCATATAAAAAAGTTGTAAATAGCTAAAAGTGCATTGTAGTTTTCATAATTTGTTGCATAGTTTAAGGATACGTTTTTTAATTTATTTATTTTTTTATACAAAAAACTTATAAAAAACATGGCAAATTGATAAATTCAACAACAAAACCCCACATAAAAAATTGTATATGATTCATGAAACTCGTTCACTACAAGTAAAAGTGAAACTATACTATCCAGAATATTCAAAAATTATTAAAATCGAGCCGAAATATCAACGTCCCAGGTTTATATAGCTGTGCGGACTAACTAAACAGGCCAAAAACAAAAAGACCACCATAAGCCCAATGAAGACGTGCATGTGTTTTGTCCTCTATCGTTATTCCTTTTAGTATATAGGGTAATGCTATAACTAACCGGAGTTTATAATTAGTTTAAGGATTAAAAAAATTTAGAATTTAATTTGATCATGATACATTATGTTCATGTATTGTGAGAAGGAAAAAAATATAGGCCTTTAATGTATCACTTTTGTTATAATTAAATTTAGAGTAAACTGCAAAAATCATCCATGTGGTTTGTAGTTTGTGGCACTAATCATCCTTAGTCGATACTATTGGCACTAATCATCCCCGAGTGGTGAAACGTTCAGCAAAAATCATCCCTAAAGGGATGATTTTTGCAAAACTTTTTGTTAAACTTTTTGCAAAAATCATCCCCAATAAGGATGATTTTTGTCAGACATTTGCCACTCAGGGATGATTAGTGCCAATAGTATCGGCTAGGGATGATTAGTGTCACAAACTACAAACCACAGGGATGATTTTTGCAGTTTACTCTTAAATTTATAATCTCATTCAAAATAACACTAACATGACATATTATGTTTAAATTGAACTTTTGAGCATTTCAAACCTCAGGGGCAATTTGATATGTGGGTTTTGTGATAAAGGATTGGGATGAAAGTAACATATTGTGTTTTTGTTTACAAGGCTTACTTTTTAGAAGCCCAAAGATAAAGGTTTACAAGAAGAGAAAATTTCTAAAATAGTCACAAGTACATGTGTGTTTACACGTTTTTGTCAAAAGTCATCATAATTCCTAAAAGAGTCATGCTCTACTGCTCTATCACTCTACCCCTTTATAGCTTGACATGTGTCCACTCAAAATCACTTTTTCTTGGCCCACCACATAAAGTAAAATTACTCGAATACCCTTGATGTACTATGTTGTCTTTATGTCCACGTAGGATGCTCTACTGCTCTACTAGTGTTTCTCTCTCCTCTACCGGCGGCGTCGATTTGATTGTTTTTCATAGGGAATGTGCGCGTTTCTCTCTCATCTTTTTTACTATTTTTGACTTTTCATTCATTTCAAAAATTATGCACATAGTAAAACACACACACACATCACAATCTTTGATCTTATGAGTGATTCTCAATCGAATGCAATGGTAAGTCTTCTCTTTTTGATCTTAGGTTAGTTTATTGCCATGTTTAGTTTAGCGTCGATTTGCTTTATCACCAGGATTATAACCCAGTATTTGTAATTGTTTAGATATGCATGTTTAGCGGGTTTGTTAGTCTGTTTTCATTAACATTCGAACCAATCATTGAACTTGTGGATTTGGGTTGAATGGTGCATTTCTAACTTGGGTTGTGGAGATCTAGTTGTGAGACTATGGTATTTGGTGCTTATGGTGAACAATCAAGGATAATTGAATTGACTTGTTCCTTCTCTGAATGATGGGTTCTATATGAAGTGTTATCTCAGTCATTTTATATTGTTGGTATTGAATGGTTATTCTGTAGGTGTGTATAAAGGCTTAGGGAATGTCTAAGCTTTGTGATATACTTGTTATGTATGTTATACAATTGTCTAAGTCTTTATATTTTGCGTCATTGTCATCTATGATACATCTGAATTATTAAATTAATACTTTATTTGCTAATATAGGAATATCCTCCTACGATTCATGTTAGAAGCAAACTTCGTTTATTCCAGTTATTCAAAGATAGACTTAATGAAGATCGTCGTACGCTGTTTAAGACAACATATTTTGGACCTTGGCTTGATATAATATATGTTGAGAATAATGATGGTATGATCCATTATGTTCTTCAAGAACAGTGTTGTAGTGACGATGATAACTTTGATTTGCCACCCATATATCATGTTAATGGCCATAGTCTCCATTTCGGAGGTCGTGAGTTTTGCCTTCAAACTGGTTTTGAATTTGGGTCGATTAGTTTCCGTGAGTATAGGAATGGTGATATCCCCTTTCGTAATCGGTTATTTTCTGAGAAGATAGGGTATGATGTTAAGATCATTGATCTTTTTGCTTTATTTGATTATGAAGAAAAGTTTTCCAAACTCAGTGATGCAGATGCAATTCGACTATGTTTGTTGCTATCTTTGGAGGTTATTTTCATGGGGCGGGAGTTGGTTTCAGTGGTGGATGATATATATTTGAGAATGGTTAACGATCTTGATGCTTGGAACTCATTTCCTTGGGGTGAGCACATTTGGAGGCAACTTTATGATTCATTAGAATTGTATCTTCAAAACATAAGCTTGAGCACCTTGCTGGATTGAAAAGAAACCCTAATCATGTTCCGAGTTATTCGTTGACTAGTTTTCTTTTTGCTTTCAAGGTTTGTGTTGTTTTACCAAACTGTTTTATGAAATTTGTTTACAGCCCAAATATACTTTTCAAGGATTTTAACTCTTAATGTTTATTTATTGTTTGTAGATATGGATAATAGAGTCTTCTTGTGTATCGGATCATTGGTGGACCAAAGTGCCAGAAATCATACCGAGAGCATTATCATGGAGGAGAAAGGCAGAATTTAACCAGTATGAGTATTTTGGCGAGCTTTTTAGTAAGGTAAACTTTTAATATTACATAATAGGCAATCCAATCAGCTGTTTGTTGTCAATAACAAAGCATTCCAATATAGGCCCCAATTGAGCTAGCCCCAACCAAAGATGAGGTTCAGTGTAACTGGTATGCACCAAGCAATGATTATTTTATGTGGTATGTACCGAGGAGCCCACCTGTTTCCATAGGAGGGCTGTATGGGGAATATATGAATAAAATATCAGCAGCACGCGCGGCCAAGAAGAAATCTAGTGAAGACTTTCATCCTAGTGAATGTGTTCGAGAGGCTTCTTTAATTGACCGTGTTCGTTAATTGGAATGCATATGTGAAACTTTGTTGACACTACCGAAAGAGGTTAAGAGTTTGAGAGGACGTATTCACAAATTGGAGAGTATCATACAGTCTACTTTTTACCTATCATGTGTCGTTGAAAAGCAAGAAACATTAAAGAAAGTTATCCCACAAATTGAAGATTATTTACAGTCCACATCAGAGGATGAGCGGGACATCAAAGATCACACATCTCCCAAACAGGTAACCATATGTTTTACATTTGTCACTTGATTTTGTATCTTATTTTGTAACATGTCTATTTAAGTTTATAATTTGTCTCTGAATACAATATCTTTATCAGGATGATGGTAATGTTTATTGCTGTGATGATAATGGAGATGTTCCGCTCTTTTTCATGCTCGCCAAACCTGTTAGTCAACAAACCGACCAAGACTTATCTTTTGATTTATCTGTGTTGAATGGATTATACAACTTATCACAAACTGGAGAGGAGAAAGGTGATTGTGAGGTAATAAAGTTACTATTGTTATTTATCACTTGTTACAGCAACTTGTCAAATACGTACTAATGTTTGGTTATACTTGTTACAACATTACAAATACACATACAGTTTTAAGCAAGAGGATCAGATTATACGATTGGTAGATCAGAGACAACATGTCACCTTATTGTATATTATTTGTTTTCCACCTAGCCATCTAATGTCAAATATCAAATTCCTTTGCAGAACGGGCCTATAATCTTTTTAATATTTACGTTATTATATATAATAAACTTTTTTTTATAAAATATTTTTCACATATCTACCGATTCTTTCAGGATCCAAAAATTACATGCGGATATGTGCTGTGTATTGCGAACTGAACGAAGCCAAATATTGCAATGTCTTCCGAATTTTGCGCGAATTTTATAAAACTAAGTTGCATGATATGTTTATTATATATTGATCAAAATAAAGAAAACTTACAAACCAATACCCTTTATACCTTTTAACTATTTAAGACTTTTTATATAATAAAACTTTATTTACCACATCATATACACGCATATCCACAGATTCATTCAGATCAAAATATACACGCGGAAAAAAAAAGATATTTCGAATTTCGTAACCAAAACGAGTCCATTATTGCAATGCTTATGACATACGTTTTCACGAATTTCATAAAAAATATCGAAGTTTAATATAGATATTTTAAAATTATATATATACTTTCAAACACACTCTAATTCTCACCCTAATAAATTCACGTTATTTCAATACAACAAAAAACCTTTTTGGAAAATAGAATTATGCAAAACGAGATCATCTTTAGTTATGAAAAGAAAAAAAATCACCTCTTAAGTAATAAAAATAGCATTAAATCATCCCCTCTACTAATTTACAAACACCATGATCCAATAATCTGGCAAAAACCATCCAACCCACAAATATGGCAAAAAAAAACCCGGCCCAAAATGGAAAAAAAAAACTTTACAAAACGGACCTTTAACTTTTAACTATTTACGACTTTTTATATAATAACTTTTATTTACCAAATATATATAAACTTTATTCACCACATATATAACGCATATCCAGCGATTCATTCAGATAAAAAAAAATACACGCGGAAAAATCTTCGAATTGAAACAAAACGAGCCAAATATTGCAATACTTCTGATATGCGTACGATTTTATAAAAAAATGTTGAATTTTAATATATATATTTTTAAAAATATATATATACTATCAAAAAACACCATAAGCTACCTAATCAATTCACAGTATTCAATACATAAAAAACCCTTTGGAAAATAGAAAACATGCTATGAGAACACCTCTTAGTTATGAAAAAAAAATACCCTTGCGTATGAGAACACCTCTTAGTGCGTGAACAGTGCCAAACAAATGGGTAAACATGTTGGGCTCATTTAGGCCTGCTGACTTTGGTACAGTAAAAAAAAATAAAAATAAAAAATAATCATTTACAAAATTAAAAAAAAAAAAATTTTATTTTTTTGCAAAACTTACCCTCAACTTCTACATTTAAACTTTTAGCTATTTACGGGCCGCATTATGTAATGTTGGTCCGCTTGCAAACGCGCGGGTCTGTCGACTTCCACCTCGTTAGGAAAATATTAACAACTAGTATGACTCTACTGTTTTAAAAACTTTCGTTGCAATTTTCTCAAACTGAAGTGACAAGAAATGGGCTAAAGCAAAATGGATTAACTCTATAAAACAAATGCATGAATCTGCTTTAAACTACTGATCTAAAATATTTGGAGCAAATTCTACGACAATAACCTTAGGGCCAAACAAATGGCTCTTATATCTCTTAAATAACGAGTGAAAAACGTTCTACCGGCGTTGCGATGTGGGGCTGATTTGTAGTCGTCGCTTTGTTTTTTAAGTTAACGAGGTGAGGAAACTCGAAACAATAACGTTAGAACTCGTTTACAACTTTCTCCTGGCGGCATCGACCCCAAAATTTGATTCGTCCGAAAACGAGTCGAATATAGTATAAGTATTTCCCGTATAGATAAAATATTCACTTGAGGACAAGTAAAAATATAATCTTCCGGAGTCGTATCCACGGCGAGAATTGAATTGAAATTCACGTTAATGTTGCTCGTTTGATGCTTGATTACCAAATATTTTTGTTTTTGATTTATAAACTAAGAATTATACTAGATGACTTAAAGATAATGATAAAAGATATATAAAACAAATATGCTTGCTAAGTAAGGTATATTTAGGATCCTCAATGTGTGATTAGTTTCCATTAAATGAAACCAATATCCTTAAATAAATTATTTTCTCACAACGTTAGTTTATTTTGAAAATAATTTTTTATCAAGATATTAATTACTAAATTTATGCCTAATTACTCTTACGGCTTTTGCCCGTTCGAATAACCAAAACACAAATCTAAACAATCCGTAAATTATTTATCGACAATCACTTTTTATGTCCACACTTAAGTCACCCAAAAACCACTAACTTAGCAAGGAAATAATCAATAAATAATCACTTATCTTATTTAATCAACAATAGCAAACAAAAAGAATATTAAGCTAAATTATAGTACCACTACATTTAATATTGAAAAGAGAAGAGATTTAGAACCCGAATGCCAAAATAAAACCACCCGATCTAATAAACTATCGAAAATACTCAAGTTTGTCAAACTTAAGATATTCTATCTAGCTTATTAAACCCTTAAGCTCCACGCCACATGAGTTGAACCGAAATCACCAAACAAAGACAATAAAACATTATTATATATCTTATTTATCATTACACTACGTGCCAAAAATAATGGCAAACATTGTGTATAACCATTAGCCCAAAACTGGCCCAAATTAAAAAAAGAAAACCACCAGCCCACAATGAAAAAAAAAACTTTGCAAAACGGGCCTTCAACTTTTAACTATTTACGATTTTTTTATATAATAAACTTTATTTATCAAATATATAACACATATCTACCGATTCATTCAGATCCAAAAATACATGCGGAAAGATCTTTGAATTGCGAACAGAACGAGCAAATATTCAAGAAATAAGCACGATTAATAAAAAAAGTGTGACGTTTATTTAAATAGGAAAAAAAAGAAAAAATTACCAAAACCTTTACCGTCAAACTTTTAACTATTTACGACTTTTTTATATAATAAACTTTATTTACCACATATATAACGCATATCCACCGATTCATTCAGATCAAAAAATACACGCGGAAAGATCTTCGAATTTCGAACAAAACGAGTCCAATATTGCAATGCTTCTGACATACGTACGATTTTATAAAAAATATCGAAGTTTAATATATATATTTAAAAAAATATATATATACTTTCAAAACACACTCTAAACTACCTAATCAATTCACGGTATTCAATACACAAAAAACCTTTTGGAAAATAGAAAGTATGCAATGAGAACATCTCTTAGTTATGAAAAGAAAAAAAAACCCTTAAGTATAAAAAATAGCATAAATCAACCCCTAATTTACAAACACCATGAATCCAAAATCTGGCCCAAAACCATCAGCCCAAAATCTGGCAAAAAAAACCGGCCCAAAATGGAATAAAAAAACTTTACAAAACGGACCTTTAACTTTTAACTATTTACGACTTTTTATATAATAACTTTTATTTACCAAATATATATAAACTTTATTCACCACATATATAACGCATATCCAACGATTCACTCAGATAAAAAAAAATACACGCGGAAAAATCTTCGAATTGAAACAAAACGAGCCAAATATTGCAATACTTCTGATATGCGTACGATTTTATAAAAAAATGTTGAATTTTAATATATATATATATTTTAAAAATATATATATACTATCAAAAAACACCATAAGCTACCTAATCAATTCATAGTATTCAATACATAAAAAAACCCTTTGAAAAATAGAAAACATGCTATGAGAACACCTCTTAGTTATGAAAAGAAAAAAAAAATACCCCCTTGCGTATGAGAACACCTCTTAGTGCGTGAACAGTGCCAAACAAATGGGTAAACATGTTGGGCTCATTTAGGCCTGCTGACTTTGGTACAGTAAAAAAAAAAAAATAATCATTTACAATATTTAAAAAAATAATAATAATTTTTTTTTGCAAAACTTATCCTCAACTTCTACATTTAAACTTTTAGCTATTTACGGCCGCATAAAAAAGTTGTCTCGCTGCAACGCGCGGGTTGTCGATTCCACCTCGTTAGGAAAATAAATAACAACTAGTATGACTCTACTGTT
>BQNB010094598.1:12348-26077 GCA_026074375.1 Tanacetum coccineum
ATATATCAGAGTTTGGTTATTAGTAGTTTTATTAAGTTGTATCAGTTTTTGATAACGCTCAAATTATACATGTTTTTATATGCATTATCAATGCTTTTATATATATATAAATTGGTTAATTATAAGAACTTTTGGTATAAAATAGAGTATATTTGCTATTGTAGGTTCATGTGATGTGTCGTGGAAGAAAACAAAAGAATACACGAAGATATGGAGCTTAAAAGTTCACTTGAATACATCCTGAGCTCAAGTCCAAGTGTTTATAGCTATTTGAAGGAAGATGTAAGAAAATAAAGGACCAAAGCTGAAAAAAAGCCAGAAATGCGCCACACATTTCCTTTGTGTGCCGCACTTTCCATTGAGTCAAAGAATTAAAGTCTCAGTCAAAGAAGTGCATTAACTCCTCAAGTGCGCCGCACATTTTCCTATGTGCGTCGTACTTCCCTTCAAAGAATTAAATGATACCCGCATTAACTCACAAGTGCGCCGCACAAATTACTTTGTGCGCCGCACTTCGACCCCTAATTCAGCCTATAAATAAAGACGAATTTTGCATCATTTAAAAATATCTCTCATACAATCTTCATACATCTTACACATACAATCTCTAAAGCCTTTGGAGATGAGGAAGGAGTGGTGAGGATCCTTGGATCCAATGATCCAAACACCCCTTTAATCCACCACTTACCACCATTTCACCACCATACTACCACCACAAACCACCACCATAGCCATGAATTTCCAGAATTCTAACACCATATCTAGCCTACATATCGTCCATTTCCATAAGCTTAACACTTATCACCTTGATTCTTAGAGGATTCACACCAAATTCTCTTAAGATCATCACCATAAACCTTGTTACCAAACACTCCATTTGGTGATACGTTGTTGAATTTCCAGAAGTTAGGTGACATATTTTTTATTATCTCAGTAGCATTTGGTTGTTGGTTGATCATGGAATTGTTAGTTTTGGGTTGGTGGATGTTGTAGTCGAAATATTGGTATTGTTACTTTATTCTCATATGTGAAACATTATATGATATTTGGATGATTTTGCTATGACTTATGAATATACATGTTTATGAATTCGATGTTATCTTGCTTGGATCCTTGTTTATCTTTTGGTATATCATTGCAATTGAAATAGGCCGAAAGGGTTAATTGTCTTGATGTATTTTGAACCGTTTTTCTATGACGTGTCAATATCATACTTGCGAGAATTGTGTGGTAAATTGATAAATAATCGAAGTAGAATAATGTTTAAGTCTCTTTCTTATGTTGACCTACCGGGTTGGGAGGAACTCATATTTATGAATATTTGATATAAACCATTCTTAATGCGCTCGTGATGATATAGTATATAGGCCGAAAGGATTCTATGTTATCATTGGTAGATATGCTTGTTATTATGATTACCCATCATATATGACTTGTATGATTTCGTTTTTATAAAGTCTTGCTCTATCTATATCTATTATGTTATGTGGATCGTGCCTTGTATCTTGCTTGCTTTATACACACGTTTAGGCTATTTGATCCGTGACAATCATTTAGCTTTGTTACTTGATAAACAATATGTGAATTGCTACAAATCCCGTGGAACGACCTGGACTTACATAATAATATATTACACTCGAATAGGGTATACTTCCCCGAATGTTGTGTTTTTAGTCAAAATCCTTATCTCTAGTTATTATAAATTTAAAACTTGTAAAAAACACACAACAAGTTTTTGGCGTCGTTGCCGGGGATTTGTTTAGTTGTTTGCAGATTGTTTGCTAGTCTTGTGCATGTTTCGTGTGTTTAAATTTCTTTAAATCTTTAAAATATGTCTACTGTTGCAGAAAGTACGGCGCACAATTAATTTTGTGTGCCGCACTTCCCCTGTTCTCGTTTCTTATTTTGCAGGTTTATACTCGAAGTGCGCCGGTTTCACACCAAAATCGCCGTACTGTTTTACAAATCAACATTTTTAAAATCGCCGTACCGTTTTCTGGCAAACGGAACCCAAAAATCACTTTTTTCCAGGAAGTACGCCGCACATAAAATTTGTGCGCCGGTTTTCCTGAAAACCCAAAAAGTACGCCGCACTTTACCCAAGTACGCCGCACTTTCTACAGAATTTTCACCTGTTGAATCTGATTTAAAACCAAAACCAAAACTCAAACAAAACCCCCAAATTTCTAGTCTCAGGTATATGATCATTTGAAATTTCATTTTATTTGATTATACGCATTGTAAATGTGTGAATAATTAGTTTGTCATTATTAATGAAAAATCCAAAAAGATTTTTATTTCTGAGTTATTTTGCTTTATTCATGTTTATCTTGTTTTATGACATATCTTTGTTAATATAATAAGTCATGTATTTAGTTTATATTGTATCTGTGAAAAAAATAAAAAAGTTAAAATTTTGAAAATTTGCAGTAAGTGGGCCGCACAATTAATTTTGTGCGCCTCACTTTGCACCTGCAATAACAAAAAGAGTCAGTTTTCTATAAAAATAAATCATATGCATTTTCTTTTTATGTTATGTGAATACTTGTTAAATGTTTTTATTTATTTATGCATCTTAGTTTGCTTATTTATGTGTGTTTGTTCGCATTATTTAATAAAATGTTAAAAACTATAAAAATCTAAAAAGAAGTTTTATTTGTTGTTCTTATATGTGTGTTTGTATGACTGTTTATGTGTTATGAGTTATGTGTTTTATTTTATGTTTGCATGTTTGCTTGCTTGCGTAATTATAAGTATTGCCATAATTAAAAAAAATCTTAGTTTCTTTCTTTAGTACTTAGTGTTTTTGTTTTTGTCTATGCCTGTGTTGTGTGTTTATATATGAGTTGCTAAATAATAAAATGAAAAAAATATATATATATAAAAAAATTGTTTCGAACTTTGTAGGTGTGTTCACTGGAAACCCTCACGAGACTATAACTCGTCCACTCGGGCCACCGATGGGTTTAAAGGCTTGTGGCATATGCTAAATGCAATCGTGATGCCTATGAAAGTGCGCTTTAAATTTTACGGTTTTTTGTAGTTTAGTTTATTTTGCAGGTTAAATAAAACAGGTGGAGCTTGGATTGGTGGTTGGCATCTTATCACTTGGGGTGTGATATATTTGGATCAGTATATTACATGTGGTAGAATACACATGCTTGGCATTCTATTTCGCGCCATATCTTCTAGAATTCAATCAAGTATTTATGAGCCCCGGGGAGTTTCGTTTCTCTTATATTTATCTTTCCCATTTATCCTACCTTTAAGTTATTTTCTGATTACGCATAATTCTTAACTTAAGTGTGGGGGAAAATAAATCGGAAAATAAGACTCATTATTAAAAGTATAAACTTTTGTTCGGCCTCGGTAATCTAAAAATCTATTCTTGTTTTTAAATTTTTTGCCACTTAGGTTAATATATTAGAATAAAACGTAGTAAATAAATAAAGTTTTAAAATCAGAGATGTGTCCCGATTGATAAAGCAGATCCGACTCGGGATCAATGACATTACTTGCGCATTTATACCCATTCCAGTAAAAATGTGAGGTTCGCCTTTAAATCTTATGAAGATAATTTTTGCCTTTAGCTTTCTCGAGTTAAGGTTTGAATGCAACTGCAAGTTTCTCATCCGTCGTTACGGCTGTGTATTTGTAGTTTTGTCGCCTTTTCTGGAGCATTGGTATCAGATTAAAAATTGTATGAGTGTGCCGGTGATTTATTGATTCTAGAACTTGTGCTTGAAATCATTAGGAGACCGCAGTGAGATCACGTTCGCGTGATGTAGGTATTTTTATGTGATAAAAAGGAAACTTAGGATTTAACCCAAATAGCCATTCCATTTAATTATTTATTCTTTTTAGCTAATTACACTGATTAGTAAACCACCCAAATAAAACCCTTATGTTAGCACTCATCTTTAGTGCTAGATACCCCTAGTTTAACCGTTGAGCCATTCTATTCATTTTTCTCATCCAGAAAATATAGAGAAAAAAGTACAAAAATATATAACCTTTAGCCTAGCCTTACCCCTTGTCGAAAGTCCCTATGGTTGGTTGCTAGTTGCTTGGTATGATTGGTTGATTTTTGCTCATAGTTTGTTCGCACTTTGTTGCGAGTGATGTGCCATTTTGACGAAGATGAAGATGCGCAGCTTCGTGTTTCGTATTTTTTATGGTGTTCCTAATCTCAAGTGTGGGGGAATTGTTAGTTGTTTGAATGAGGGTGGATTAAAAAAAATGAAAAAAATGAAAAAAAAGAAATTAAAAAAAGTTGAATCGAAAAAAAAAGTATGAATAAGTGTTGTTTGTTAGATGGAGGTTGGTTTGTTCAATAACCTCACAGGTTTGTGGATTGTTATAACTAGCAACATGAGTTTCTTGGACTTGTCGACATGTATATTATAAAACCATTTCTAGTATATATTTCCCATGCCTTATCCACACCCTTATAAACCCTTAGCCTGTACATTACAACCCGAATAAAAGTCTTCTTTTGATAATTATACCTGGTGCTTACGCCATGTCGGTGCAGTTTATGATTCTTGTACAAGCCTATGGTAACTTAATGGATCATGTCTGAGCAAATGAGTGTGATTTCCCTTTTACCCTCTATTACATCATATACGAGTATTTGAGTGAATTATACTTTTCTTTATTCGTGAGATGCTTAGTCATGTTATTACAGCTTGAAGATCATTGGGTATTTTCAAACATCTCTGTTTTCACATATTAAAAATACAAAAATATTTTTTATAATTCTATGTTTGTTTTGTAAAGCTTATTATTTTCCTTATTTTGCTTGAGGGCAAGCAAACCCTTAAGTGTGAGGGGGTGCTTGCGCCTTTTGCACTTATTTGTTACAAAAACCAAAAATATTTTCAAAAATTTCACACCCAATAAAATTATTTAAATTAAAAATAAAAAATATCAAAATTTAAAAGTATATATATAAAAAAATAAAAATTTCCTTGTCTTGTCACCTAGGACCTTGTTTATAAAAATTATTTTCTTAGATTTGCTTGAGGGCAAGCAAAGTTTTAAGTGTGGAGGGATTTGATAACGCTCAAATTATACATGTTTTTATATGCGTTATCAATGCTTTTATATATATAAATTGGTTAATTATAAGAACTTTCGGTATAGAATAGAGTATATTTGCTATTGTAGGTTCATGTGATGTGTCGTGGAAGAAAACAGAAGAATACACAAAGATATGGAGCTTAAAAGTTCACTTGAATACATCCAGAGCTCAAGTCCAAGTGTGTATAGCTATTTGAAGGAAGATATAAGAAAATAAAGGACCAAAGCAGAAAAAAGCCAGATGTGCGCCGCACATTTCCTTTGTGCGCCGCACTTTCCATCGAGTTAAAGAATTAAAGTCTCAGTCAAAGAAGTGCATTAACTCCTCAAGCGCGCCGCACATTTTACTATGTGCGCCGCACTTCCCTTCAAAGAATTAAACGATACCCGCATTAACTCACCAAGTGCGCCGCACAAATTACTTTGTGCGCCGCACTTCGACCCCGAATTCAGCAATAAATAGAGACGGATTTTGCATCATTTAAAAATATCTCTCATACAATCTTCATACATCTTACACACACAATCTCTAAAGCCTTTGGAGAGGAGGAAAGAGTGGTGAGGATCCTTGGATCCAATGATCCAAACACCCCTTTAATCCACCACTTACCACCATTTCACCACCATACTACCACCACAAACCACCACCATAGCCATGAATTTCCAGAATTCTAACACCATATCTAGCCTACATATCATCCATTTCCATAAGCTTAACACGTATCACCTTGATTCTTAGAGGATTCACACCAAATTCTCTTAAGATCATCACCATAAACCTTGTTACTAGACACTCCATTTGGTGATACGTTGTTGAATTTCCAGAAGTTCGGTGACATATTTCCGGTTATCTCAGTAGCATTTGGTTGTTGGTTGATCATGGAATTGTTAGTTTTGGGTTGGTGGATGTTGTAGTTGAAATTTTGGTATTGTTACTTTATTCTCATATGTGAAACATTATATGATATTTGGATGATTTTGCTATGACTTATGAATATACATGTTTATGAATTCGATGTTATCTTACTTGGATCCTTGTTTATCTTTTAGTATATCATTGCAATTGAAATAGGCCGAAAAGGTTAATTGTCTTGATGTATTTTGAACCATTTGTCTGTGACGTGTCAATATCATACTTGTGAGAATTGTGTGGTAAATTGATAAATAACCGAAGTAGAATAATGTTTAAGACCCTTCCTTATGTTGACCGACCGGGTTGGGAGGAACTCATATTTATAAATATTTGATATAAAACATTCTTAATGCGCTCGTGATGATATAGTATATAGGCCGAAAGGATTCTATGTTATCATTGGTAGATATGCTTGTTATTATGATTACCCGTCATATATGAGTTGTATGATTTCGTTTATATAAATTCTTGCTCTATCTATATCTATTATGTTATGTGGATCATGCCTTGTATCTTGCTTGCTTTATACACATGTTTAGGCTATTTGATCCATGACAATCATTTAGCTTTGTTACTTCATAAACAATATGTGAATTGCTACAAATCCCGTGGAACGACCTAAACTTACCTAATACTATATTACACTCGAATAGGGTATACTTGCCCGAATGTTGTGTTTTTAGTCAAAATTGGTATCTCTAGTTATTATAAATTTAAAACTTGTAAAAAACACACATCAGTTTTCGACAACGGTGAGTATTTTGTTGACAACTAATCACTATTACTAAGTTGTCTTGGCGCTTCATCATTAGGTAACCAATCCCAAAATATGGTTCGCGGTGATACATGCTCTTTAAATTCCGAAGAGGTTTCCAGTTGAACACGGTTTAGTTGAAGTTCCAAATGAAGAAGTGATACGCGTAAAATATTTATATAATACTATGGAAAATTTACCAATTTACCCTTGAGGACAAAGGTGAAAAGGAAACTCTTCAAAATATATATAATATAATATAATACGTATCTTAACCGGGAAGTATGATTTCCCGGGTCGTTTCCCCAATGATTTGTGAAATTGAAACCTCGATTGTTGTTCGGACAATGAATTTGAATGGTAACAAAGATTAATTTGATTATCTATATCTACCAATTAAAAGAAACAATTAAAAACTAGCAACTAAAAAACAATTAAACACTAAGCAATTAACGGGAGCAAATAAAACGCGACAATAAAGCAAAATAAGCAAAATTAACTCTTAAAAATGCAAACTAAATTTCTAAACCTAAAATAAGACAAAAGAAAATTTTAAGAAAAAGAAAAATATTTTTTTGATTATTTTTGAATTTATTATGAATTAAAAACTATTTTAATCTAATTAAATCCTAAAAAATAGCAAATTAAGTCCTAAAAATTAAGAAAAATGATTTTTAAACTTAGAAAAGTCTAAAATAACATAAAAACTCAGAAAACTATTTTTAACTATTTTTAAAATTAAAATCCTATTTTTAAAATTAAAAAAGAAAGCTCAAAAATGAAAATTAAAATCTAAAAGGTGTAAAAATGATTTTTCTGAATGGAAACCTAAAAGTAATTTTTATAAAACTAAAAACTATTTTTTTGTATTTTTCTGAAACTTTTTTCTATTTTTTATGATTTTTCAAAAATTAAAACTTTAGAAAAATGATTAAAAATAATCTACTTAATGGAAAAATACCAAAAATTCAGGGAAAATACTAGGCACTAGCAGGAACTAAGGAAAAATAAGAATAATCAAAAAACTAGTAAATTAAGCCCTAGAATAAGCTCCATAAGCTACGGGTTATTTATTCTTATTAAACTTAAATTGACTATATTAATTAACTGAAAGGAAGGTTAACCAGATGAGCTATTGAAGCACACTGGTTAACACTTAGGACATATAAGCAAGAGGTCGCGGGTTCTAGGCTGGCAACACCCATTTTTTTGTATTTTTTTTGTATTTTTGCAAACTAAAAGCTGAACTTATAAAACTCGCTTTTTTAAACAACTTTAATGAAAGGAGTATAAGTTGAAAACCAATATTAAGCTCTAAAAGAGCTTATAAAGAAGCTGTCTCAGTAAGTAGCCTTTAAAAGGCTTAAAAACTTATTTTCACTAAAACACTTGCACACACTTCATTATAAGCTCAAATTTAAAACCAAAACTTATTCTAGCTAGCTTAAGATGCCTACTAACTAGAATTGAAAAGCTAATTGAACATTAAACACTAAAAGCTATCTGAAATTGAAGATCTAAAGGCTAACTCAGGAATTAACACTTAAAAACTCAAAATCAAATTAAGCTATTAAGCTCATTAAGCTATGACAGAAGCTTAGCTTTTGGTCACTTACTCTACCACTAATAAGCTTTCATTATCAATCATAAAATTGAGCCTTACAAGTTGAAAATCTAAATTTATAATCTAAAATTCACTTACTACTGTTTTTGACTTTTTGAGGCTTTTATGAACTTTTGACAGCAAATGTTCCTAAGAGAATAAGCTAAAAATTAGAAAACAAGTTTTAATCTAAGTTAAGCTATATTTAACCTAAGTGTCTACTGAATTTTAAAATCTAAAAGCTAATTAAACTAGCTTAAAAGCTTTTTGGAAAAGACAACAATAATAAATGTTGTTAGTATTGCTGATGCAAATGACAAGGCACAAAACTAATATGCAGGTGTCCAAAGTGGTTTCTCCTGCATTACACACTCTATTTGAGTGCTTTTGAACACAATGCAAACACAAACCAAGCCTTAACAAGCTTGGATCAAATTTTAACAAGCTAGAAGAAAAGTGAAAAAGTCCCCTGGTGCAGAATCAAAAATAATAAGCCATAAAAGGAATTTAAGCTCAATCTAATCCTAGAAACCTGCTCAAATCTTAATCAATTATGAAGATCAAACTCACAAAAGAAAATTTTCAAAGTTATGTTGACTTTTGAAGGTCAAAGAATACTAATCCAAACACCCCTATAGATTTGACAGATTTTACTTAAGTTTATGAAAATAGAAACCTAGAGAACAAATCCTTAAGTACAGATAACAACTACTAATAACAAGAATAGATAAACAGAAATGCACAATCAATTTAAACTAAGAATTAAGAAACTAAAGCTAATCTACTATTTTTAGGCTTTTTATGATTGTTTAAGACAAGTAATGAAAATTTAAGAGCTAAGCTACCTAAGCTAAAAACAAATGAAAATTTACAACTAATAAGCACAAAGAGACAATTATAAGCACAAATAAGCAACTAGATTAAGCAAATAAGCAGATCTACACTAATAAGCAATTACTAAGCTATATATTGAAGAACAAAGGAAATTAAATGAGATCTACTAAGCTTCACTAAACAGAAGGCTTATATGCTCATAGAGCTTATCAACAGCTCTGGCTTATCCTAAGATAAGCCAATAAAGTCCATGGGAGCTCTTCCAAAGCTAGCTCCCCTTCCATAAGCCACAATCCAATAAGTATAAGGTAATTAAGCTTTGTTTGATTAATTTCAGTAGATTAATTAAACAATTAAGCTCAATCACAAGCTTAGAGACTTGTGAGAGCTGAAATTAGCTTAAGTGAGCTTATGAGACAATAGCTTAACATTTGAAAAGAAATAAGAGCTTATGAGTGAAAACAGTGTTATGAAATCTAAATGAAACTTTTATTAATGACTAAAAATTGGATTACAATGCTTAGAAAACGAAATTACAATAAGTTTGAAGATTACACTAGCTTAAAAACTAAAAACAATTACATTTAAAAATAAAACTACATAAGCTAAATTTATAAGCTAAAAAATTACAAGTAAAGAAGATGCTCATGTGTGTGTGAGTGAGGGCCTTTTATAGCTGCTGAGAGAACCTTCTAGGGTCTGAGCACTCTTACACGCTCCTTTTAATCTCCACCCTTTATTCATTCCAATCATTAGATATTTACTTTGGGACGTTGGATCGCATATGTGCACACACGGATTGCCAGCGTGGCAATCCGTGATTGTGACACCTTGTGCTTTCTCTGAGAGTGACTCAAGTGTAAATATCCCCATTCCTTGTGCTTTCTTCATATTGACGTGGCATTCCCCTTGTGGGTTTCCACCAATAAGGACCTCTGAATATGAGTTAACCCTGCCATCTTGCTCTTGAACCCTTGAATTACTCTTTTGAACCTTTAATTTGCTAAAGCCCTTTGTTTTCACCCTTAGTAATTTTGAAGACGAAGGATGAATAGTACATAATGTTTTTTCGCGCCCATTTTAACTGAGGGGGTAAAAGGGTGTAACTTTGGTTAAATGGCAACATTGGCCCTTGTCTTTGTTAGGTGAAAGTCTAAGAATTAAATAACTTTCAATCTTGGCAGAATTGGCCCTTGGACTTATATAAAAGAGTTATGGGCTTAGATTCTTGGGCTTTGGATCCGGGTGAGGTTTTTAGAGATAATGGGCCCATTTAGACTTCAAGGACCATTTGTGTAATCTTTTGAAACTTAAGGGACTGAATTTGAAACTTTTGGAATTTTTTTTCCTTTAGTGTTTGGACTTTTTGGCTGACCATAGTTGACTGAGAGCTTTATGACTTTTTACTAGGCTTTGACTTCCCGGCTTCTTTTGTGCTCTTCCGTTTCCCGTGTCCGTGTTTGCCCGTTTTTTGACGATTTTTCCCTCGTATTTTTGCTTTAACCATACCTACATACACCAAAATAAAAAAAACCACACATATCTTGCCATTTTTCACTGTATTTTTGGTCCATTTAGGGTCATTTTTTGGTGTTAACGGATATATTTATTTTATGGGCTATTTTAGGTATAAACGGATATATGTATTTTACACCTATCAAAATTCCCCAAACTAAACGATTGTGTGTCCTCACGCAATATTACATGCCTTATAACCAAATACCTCGAAACTTCCCCAAACTAAACCTTTGAAAAGTAGCAAAGATTTTTATTGAGAGAGCTAAGAAATCACAAGTTATAAAACACCCATATTTCCCATTTTCTAAAACTTTTTTTTTTCATTTTTTTGATTTTTCTTAATAATTAACTACCTAACTACAACTTATTCTTGTGTGACATAATGTATTGTTTTCATTACCTTTTTGGTAACTGGTATGTACTTAATTACACATACCATTTTCCATTAAAAATGGACTTAAATGACTAAAAACGTACCAAAAATACATTGTATTTGTATGTTTTGCATTTGTATTGTGCAGGAAACGGATATTCAAGAAAAAGACAAAAAAACAAAGCCAAAAACGACAAAACCGAGCACGAGAATGAAAAGAGCGTGAAAAGAAGTCAAAGTCAAAGCCAAAGTCAACCCCGACAAAGTCAAGTCAAAGTCAAAGCCAAAGTCATCCCCGACAAAGTCAAGTCAAAGTCAAAGTCAAAGCAAAGTCAAATACAACTTCAAAGGCTAATTCTGCCAAGCCCTTAAAGTTATGCATCACAAGGACTTGCATTGCAATACTACTTATAACTCAACCCCTAAAAGTTATACACCATAAGGACCAAGTTTGCAATAAACAAATATAACTTAAGGGGTTCTTTTTGCCACTTTACCAAACTTTCATCCCTGTTACCCAAAACCTGTTTTTCCCGCCCAACAAAACCCAAGAACAGTTCACGGGTGTAAACCCACCCTTTTTCCTGCAACCCTAAAATTACCCATTGGGTAATAACCCTTTCCCCTCTCCACTAAAACCCTAATCACATACCACCTTTCCATGTTGGCAATCCCACTATTTTCAAGACAAATCCAACGTCAGGAATGAAACCAAGAAAGCACAAGTTGATATCAATGGCTAAGATTAAAGATTCAAGCCCCTCACACAACAAACACACTTGTGTTTTCTCTCACAAAAGAAACACAGAAGAAAGAGATGAAGAGAAGACCAAGTTTGAAGATCTTTAGCTATAAATAGGACCATTTGTAAGCCCTTAAGAGGCATCCAATTTTCTTAGCAGCTCTTTTAGTTAATTTGTTAGTTATTGTCTTTTAAATTCCAAGTCTTGTAACTTTTTCAGAATTAATGAAAAATTTGAGGTTTTAAGTTCTAAAATTATGTTTTTAAGTTTTAAATTTCATTGTTGTTGAATAGTATAAAAAGCTTTAATAAGCTCTTTACTGACATTTAAGCTGCCTTTGCTTATATCCTTTAAGTTTTCTCATAACTTAAAAGGGTTTAAGCCTTTTTCTAAAAAATTACTTCAAAAAACCAAAAATAAGCCACTGGAAGATAAGCCAGAAACGGATGGGCTTATGGGCTTATTTACTAGCTTATTTATAAGCTAGAGCTTATAGACTTAAGCTTTCTAAAGCTTGTTTGATCCTTGTTAAGCTAGGATCAAGGTTAGACTTTATTTCACCATTTTTATTGCTTATTGCTTATCATCTCATTATGTGCTTATTTTTGTGCTTATTTTTGTTCATAATTGCTTATTTGATCCTAAAATGACTTATGCTTGCACATTTTTTTGCTTGTGTGTGCTTTTTATAGCTTAAAATTCCCTTTTTCAGAATTAAAGGGGTGTTTGGCATAAGCCCTCAAATGGGTCAGTATGGTAATGTAATGGGTTGGGGTCACTAAGCCTATTTCATTTAGCTTAATTATAGTCTAATAATTAGTTTTAAATAGCTTTTATAGTTTAAATCTCATTAGTTAAGATTTTTGTAGTTTTGGTTCAAGTCTGTGGACATTTTGAATTCTAGATTTGCTTATTTTGATAATTGGTTTAAGTTAGTTATAAAACTTCATTTTCATGTCCATTTTGAGTGTTATAATGTTATAGGATTTAGTCAAGAGTGCCTGCAATTGTTGTTTTTTTTGGTTTAGCACTATTCTTTCATAATAACCTTTCAGTTTCATAAGTCACTTTTTAATATAAAAATCAGATAAGTTAAAACAAGTTTTAGGTTCTAAAGCTTGGTGTCCAAGCTCATTGGCCACCAATCTCAATATGCTTGATCTCAAAAAGTAGTCTGAAGCTTATTAGTTAGCTTATTGGTGAGCCTGCAAAAGCCCTTTTGCTCTTTTAAAAAACAACAAAAATCAACAGCTGCTGATTATGAAGCCCTTTTTCAAGACCATTTTTTTAGCTTGTTTGTGTTTCTAAATTATTTTCATTTGCTGTTAAATATAGCTTTTTGGTTATTCTTTTTAGAAGTATAAGCCACCTTGGCCTTAGTTTGTACTTAATAGCTTTAAATTAAGTTTGAGAAGCCCATCATAGGCTGTTTGGCTCAAAAGCTCTCCTGGTGCTGAGTGGCTTGTTTTTGCTTATTACTTTGTCCTTCCTGTTTCCTTTTACTTATAAGTACTTTTTTAGGTGTAGATAAGTCCTTTTGTTTGCTTATATCAAACTGCATTGTACTTATTTGTTCTTATTCAGCTAGCAATACTAAGATTTCAACTAGCAGTACTAACTCTTAAAGTTAGTACTGCTGAGTTCATAAGCCCATTTCTGGCTTATTTGGTGGTTTTTAATTGTTCTCTTTTGATCTTAGTTGCTTATTGTATGTAATTTTGTATCTGTGATTGCTTATTTCCCATTTGTTTTGCTTAAGCTGTTTAAAAATCCAAAAGAAAAAGCCCCTCTTGCCTCTTGTTTGCATTAAGCAATCTGTCTGTCATAGCCTCTTCTTCTAGTCTTTTTATAGCTTATTTTTGTTTTAAAATGTATTTTGATTGCTGAATTAAAAATATTTTATGTTAAT